>JAQIHA010000775.1:0-13192 GCA_028751875.1 Rapana venosa
TGGTTTTTTTGAAATGGCTTTGTATGTTGAGGAAGAAGAGAATGCAAAATGATCCGAGAATAATTCGTCAGTGACAAATACAGACTGAGTGGACTTGACCTGTGAAACAGGGGTACGGGTGATAGCCAGTCTAAAATGTGACCTGATCTGTGTTTTGGGTTCTTTTTACCGCTGGGAAAGAGAGTGATTTGATAAAGAAAGAGAAAGAGGCTTGACATCAGGAGATGACTGGTTGTCAACGTGGAAGTCAGACTCACCAAGTATAATAAGTTTTGGGTGACGTAGTGGTCAAGGATTGACTGAAACTCTTGGTGGAAAACTGAAGTGCAAATTGTTTCTAGGGTTGGGAGCCGGGACAGTAAAGGCAACAGAAAGTAACAGAGTGGCCAGGTAAGGTGAGGTTGATTTCCCACAGACTTCGAAAGATTCGGGTGAAAAAGGAAGGGAGGGCAGATAGAAAGAGCTGGATCAGTGTGTCCTTGTAGACGATGGCAATGCCACCTCCACGGGAGAGTGGGGGGAAAGAAAGAGTTTTGTAGCCAGGTGGAGTTAGCTGTTTTATCTTTGGTTCGTGACCTAGTGGTTTTAGTCAAGTTTCTGTAAGAAAAGTTAGATCTATGTTATGTTCAGATATGAAATCAGAAATGAAATCAGCTTTACCATCAGAGCAAACAGACTGCACATTAAGAAGACACACGTGGAGAAGGTTTGAAGGAGGCTAAGAGGTTGGAGGAGACAGTGGTGAGTGACTATGACTATCAGAGAAAGAGGATGAGGGTGATGGTAGGGATGTATGCAGAGGAGGAGCAGAGAGAAGTTTGGGTGGTGAGTCAGGTGTGGAACATGGTCAAAGAACTGGGTCAGTCAGGGGATCAATAGTCTCAAGAAAATCATTACACACATCGGGGACAGAACTGTTAGAGCCCATACACAAGGATGAACATCTGGAGGACAAGACAGTGAAGCAGTGTTTGTGGCTGGTAACAGTTGTTGTGGTAGTGGACGTCAGAAGTGAGGGGGAGGCAGATGTAGGGATCTCTAGGCAAGGAATGAAGAAAAACAGTATATTTAATTATTCTTTTACTTCCAGGACAATGGAAAAAGCAGCATGGGCTTTTTCTTTCTTTTTTAATCCAATCCCCTGTGTGCATGCATTTTTTATACATTTGTCAGAGCAACACCCCCCCCCCACCCCCTACCAAAAACAAACAACAACAAAAACCCAAACAAAAGGAAAACCCAAACAATAGATTCTGGGGAGGGAACCAGAAAGAGCAAAGAGCAAAAGCCAAGTACACTGAAAGCAATAGTAGTGATAATTGCTAATAACTCTTGCTCACTGCACAACCCACATGCAGGCCATACGTGAGAGGATACATGTTTTATTATTAAGATGCTGATACATACGCCACTTGACAGCTCACACGCCCTCTACCTCTCTCAGGGGCAACAACTTTCAAAACAAACGTAATATAAAATACGTAATCTAAACTACTATAAAGTACTATAAAGGGAGAATATCAACAATAATGAAGTAAGTAAACAAGTCTTCAGTTTTAAAATCTTTTCACTTTAAGTGATTGGCCCTGAAATAGGAGACTGAATGAAAGAGATGGATAGATAGATCTACTCTGTGTGGTGCGTGCGTGCGTGTGTGTGTAATAAAGAGTAATAACAAGGGAAATACACAAATAGTATTCTTAACATAAAGAACAACATTTTTCAAAAAAAAAAGAAATTCAAAGATAACTACAACTACAATAAATGCTCTATAGGACTTAACAATAAACCTTTAGCAATGTCAAACGTAAGCTTTACATTGTTCAAAACTTCGTCAATGGTATTCTCAGAAAAGGCAGGGAGATAAGGTTTTAAATTCTCACATTCAAGTATGATATGGGTATTTGAAATATATTAACCACATAAGCATTTAACATCCTTGCTGAATTTTGTTGTGAATGCATTTAATCTTATCCTGAAAAATAATGCTTTGAGTTGTCTTTCTTTGACAGCATTTGTATGAATCTCTAAGTGATCAATGCATTCAATTACGCTCTTCCCACTCGGAGTTGAATGTAAAAGCCGCTTGATTTGGCGATGTTTTTCTATGAATTTGTTTAAGGGAGCTTCTTCTAACAACTGATAACCCTCTGCAGTGGATAGAGTGACATGCAGTAGTACTATAGACCCCTTTTCATTACGTGCACCTTTTTTCGATACAACAATAATGAAGTAGACAAGGTTTTACACTGTAAGGACTGATGAATCCAGATGGGGGGGGGGGGGGGGGGGGGGGGGGGGGGGCAAAATTCAGGTATACTAGAAAAGAAGGTTTAGATAGCCTTCAGGTATCCAAGAAGCAAAAAGAGCTGGGGGGGTGGGGGGCAATTCTTCTTCTTCTTCTTCTTCTTCTTCTTCTTTATACTGCGCTATATCTTGTAATAACAAATAAAATAATGATAGCTACAGAACGAAACTTATTCTTCCCTTTTTGTGATTTTATGTGGTTTGTGTTTTTGTTGTTGTTGGGTTTCTTGGGGGATGGGGGGGGGGGGGGGGGGGGGGAGGTATGGGGGTATTTTGTGGTTTTATTTGGTGGAGTGCTTTAAACCATCAGCTGAGTACTCTATTAAGGAGCTAAGAATTACCTGTGGTAGATTCACTGCTTCATACCGTAGCAAAAACAAAAAAACAAGAAGCAATTAATTAATTTTTTTTTTTTTCTTACTATATGAGTTAGAGATTTTAGTTGAGGCTCATTATGGATAAAGTGTTTCAGACAACTGAGCTAAATGTCACACAGACAGAAAATGTTGTACAAAGCATTCAAGATGCAATCGCACAATTACCAGACAAGATAACAATCGAACCACCAGTAAAGGTGCAGTTGGTTGCTGAAATTCTATACAACACAGCAAACAAAGAAGAGGAACTAACTGTTCATGTGTCAACAACACAACAAGCACTGAACTCCTTTGAAGAGCTAAATAAAATATGGGCTGATGAGATGATGCGTAACTTTGAGTATGCAGCAGAAACAGCAAGAATGAGGGGATCAGGATGGACAGTTGGTAAGGTTCTTAAAATAGAGTTAAAGCAAACAAAGTTTCGCCCAATTGTTGGTAGAAGTTACATTCCCTTGTCACAAGAAATAGTTGCAAAGAGAGCTGTGCTGAACATACAGAACAAAGATGACAAGTGTTTTATGTGGTGTGTGCTGGCTAAGTTATTTCATGTAACAAAGAATGCAGAGAGAGTTTCAAACTATCATGAACATTGCAAACAACCCTTACTTCACAGGCTTTGACTTTCCTGTAGCTGTTAAGAGTATTGATCTCTTTGAGGAACTAATCCACCAATCAGTGTTAAATGTGTACACTTGGGATGATGATGCTGGCAGTACTTTTGTGGATTAAGCCCGCTTAGGATCTCAAAAAGGTCTCCCAAAATAGGGTAATCCTGACAAAAATCATGTTGATCTTTTATTAATCAGCAACGAAGCATCCCCACGGGGTGGGGGGAGCCACGGTCTTTTCACTATACACTAATTAGAACAATGAGTAGACTAATGGCACAGACAACAAAACATCAGCACAAAACAAGGTTTTGAGACGTTTGCTTGGTTCGTTTACCATCTTTGCAAGCTGCAGATAAACCACAGAAATCATTGTAAGAGCGAGGTTGAAGCAATCACTGAACTTGTCACACCAAGCCAGGAAGCAAAGTGTACTTCAAAAATTAAAATAAAGATGCAAAAGATTTCCATATGTAGTGTATGCGGACTTCGAGTCTATCATTGTACCATACCAAGGACCAGCACCGGAACATCTACCCTAAAACTACATACTCAGAAATCATCAAGTCTGTTATTTGCTTATGTTTTTTGTTAGATCTGACGGAGGACACACGGAAACCAACTTTGTATCGAGGCCCAGACGCAGCTAAGTTATTTTTGAACACATGAAAGGAATCATAGTCATTCTCTCAACAGCTAATTTACAAGAGATTATTATGACAGAAGAAGACCAGGGAGCAGTATGCCTCTGCCACACATTGTTGGATTTGTGATAATTTATTATCCCCAGATGTGCCAGACAATAAAAGTCAGAGATCATGACCACATCAGTGGTAAGTTTCGTGGAGCAGCACATAGTAAGTGTAATCTACAACTAAAAGTAGATCCCAAAGTTTGGAAGCTGCCAGTCTTTTTCCCAAACAATCTTAGAGGTTACGACTCAAAACCTAATCTGCAGGCAGTAATGATGAGTAAAAAGGCTTACTGCATTGCTCAATCCATCAGAGAGTACCTGACTTTTACACTGAATACCCTGTCCTTCTTTTTTCTGCACAACATCTGATGGGATCTCTAGAGTCCTTGTCTTCATCACTGAGTACTTGCTCAATTACAGAAAAATACTTCGACACAAAGCTCGTGCGAAAAGGCGTCTATCCTTATGAGTACATGGACTCATGGGATTCTTTTGATGAAGAAGAGCTGCCGCCAAAAGAAGCATTCTTCAGCAGACTGACAGGCAAAGGAATCAGTGATGATGACTATCAGCATGCTCAGTGGGCATGGAAAAAGATGCAGTGTCGGACGATGGGCGATTACCATGATCAGTATCTACTTGCTGATGCTTGTCTTCTTGCTGATGTCTTTGAGAACTACAGAAAGACTGGCATGAAACATTATGGACTAGACCCATCACACTATATTACAGCCCGGAATGTTTTGGGGATGCTTTCTTGAAGTTTACTGGGGTGCAGATTGATTGTTGTCTGACCTGCCAATGCTCCAAATGATTGAGGATGGCCTACTTTGGTGGATAGTATGGCATCGCACAATTACTGTAAGGCCAACAACAAATATTAGAAGACTATGATCCTAGCAAAGCTTCTAATACTCATGTACTTGGACGCAAACATCTGTATGGATGGGCGTTTTGGGTCAGTCATCATGAACTTTCAGTTGTTTAATGGTCCTTTTCTGTGTGAGGTTCTAAAAGCTTTCACAAATGTCCTGATCAAGCACTAGGTTGATCTTAGAAGTAGATTTAGTCTACCCCCATAAAACTACATGATGCGCACAATGACTACCAAGGCTGCAGAAAGGCTCAAAAATCTCCAAAAGAACCGCCAAGCTTGTACCAAATTAAATGACAAGAGCAAGTATTTTTGTCACTACAGACTGTACAGTTCAACCTAAGGCATGGGTTAATTCTTAATGTGTTCATCGTATCATTGTGTTTGACCAAGAACAATTCATAAAACCATACATCATGAAGAACACTGATCTGAGATCGAAGGAAAACCGATGCATCAGAAAAGGGATTACTTAAAGCTCATGAACAAAGCTGTTTTGGGTAAAACAAGGGAGAACCCACACAAAAGAAAAGATGTCAGACTAGTCACAAGGAAAATAAAGCCTTAAAGCTACATCAAGCCAAGCTATCAAGACTAAGGCAATTCCATGACAGTCTGTATGGCATCATGTGAAGAAGTTGCGGGTTTTAACTAGACAAACCAGTATTCTTGGGGGTTTTAGTGTGCTGGAGCTGTCAAAGCTGTTGATGCTGGAGTTCTTGTATGATTACTTGAAGAAACATCCTGCTGTAAGGGTCTTGTACACAGACACAGACTCTTTCATCCTAGACATACCCACAGAAGATATATACAAAGATCTTGAAGAAGATGTTGCATTGGGAACAGAGTCATGGTATGACACCTGTGATTATCCAAAAGACAGTCCCTTGCATTCATCAGTAAACAAAAAAGTTATTGGTAAGATGAAGGATGAGATGAACGGCACTATTATCAAAGAATATGTTGGGTTAAGGGCTAAGATGTATAGTGTTGCAAGTCAGAAAAGTGTCATAAAAAAGGCAAAAGGTGTTGGAAAGCAAGTGACCAAAACAAGCATCAGTCCATGATCATAATAAGACCTCTTTGAAGGGTTTAGAGTATTTCATCTTTGACCACCCAAAATTGTTCAACATTGCCCCAAATCAACACAACTGTGGTTGAAAAAAGACACTGATTGCGCAGGATACAAAACGAATTTTATTCATCGCCAGAATACTCATACGCGCTAGGACACTGGAGAACAAAGTAATTAATTAATTAATTTTTTTTTTAATCATTTATATACGAGCTAAAAATTTGGATTGAAACTCACAATGGATTGTTTACTCTTTATCAAATACTATGGTAGTGGTACAATGCCACGTTCTCTCTTTTACAGTGCTGACATTCTAGAAGACTTGGTGAGCAAGAAAAAAATTTAAAACTTGATCATGGCACAAAAGAAGAGGTGTTTAAATAATATTCTAGGAGTTGTTAGTGGGATGAGAGAGTGTTTAACCCACTTCAGTATTATCAAAAGTGTTCACATAAATTGTTTGTAACAAAAACAGTTAGATGAGACCATACAGTCACTTATTCTGATGAAATAGTAGCCTACTTACTGAAGCGGGAAGTATTAGGTGGCACTAACTGCAGTTCCTCTCTAAAAAGCCCGCTGTGGTGCAGGTAATGACAAATAATAAATAGGGGATTTCCAAATTCCCCAACTTTTTTATTTCATAAGTGTCTATGCTCCAGATGGGATCTGTGCTCGTTTGTGACTGTCGCTGGCTTCCGCTTCTCCGGAGCATACAGATATCTCAGTTTCTTCCCAAAGGGTATTAGTGGTTGCTTAGAGGTGTTGTTTGGTTGTGCTGCTGTATTGTTTTAGTTTGATGGCGTCCAGGTTTTAACCGTGGCTTTAGTTATCTCAGAGTTCATTGCTCTCAAAACTGGGGCCAGTTTCTTACCCCCTCTGTATTTCGTGTGCCCGGGATCATGATTTCTTGGTGGTACTGATATGCAAACAGTCTTTCTGCTAACAGCTTGTTAAAGCTTTCAACCAGTGCTTGAGTCTGTGGTTGCTGGTATACCTCTTTTTATTGCTACTCCATGCTTTAGTAACAACTGATTAAAAGCTTCTTTAAACTCTTTACCATCATCCACTGAATAAGTCTGGGATATTTTATGGGCCCCGACTATAGATTTCTGCAAAGCAACGAGTTGCGGTGGCACTCTTTTCAGTAAGGGGCTCTGCATCTTTATACCTAGAAGCTACGTCCACCCCAGTAAAGAGAACTTATACCCCTTCTTTGATTGTGTCATGGGTAAGTATAAAAGGTCTTTTTTGGTGATATCATTTGGCTTCATGTTGATGAAGGGGGTCTATTAATGCGCCTTGGTGAGGTAAATAGATCTGCCATATTGCTTTTTTAGACAGCCACTTCTTTGCTACTTCCGAACTTACTCCTGCTGCAATGCTCCCGTTTATTAATAGCGTCTGTCCTTTCCAGTCCTTTTGGTGTGTAGTAGATCTTAGAAAGTTTAGCATCCATTGTTTCTAATATAAACATTAAAAAAATTGCCTGTTGGTTAACCAACCTTCTGTGCTAAGAAGTATACTATTGTCATGCCCACCCCAATAAAGCAATCTCGCCTGGGCTTCTGGGTTTCAGTGGGTTGATAAAAATCACGAAGCTGTGGCTTAGTAATAGGAGTATTTGTTTGCCTGTCACAAGTTGTATTTTTTTATTGCCCGTCAACATCAGAAAATGTTTTTGCAGCATGTCCTTGTTCACGAAGTTTTTCTTAATAAAGTCTAACTGAGCAATTCTTTGTCTTTCGTATTCTGCCTTTTGCTCTGTTCAGTTGTTTCTATTGCTTTATCATGCCCCTTCCTTTCTTCGTCTGTATGAAGTTTAGAAAAAAAGTAGTTGCTGCCTGTAAAAGCAAGTGCGTTAACTAAAGCACCCCAACCATCTCACTAAAGAAGGGCCCTTTTCTTTATGGACTAATATTTTCTGGAATAATTCCCTGCTTTACCAAGGGGTCTTTTGTAGCAATGGATGTGTTACAACCGCAACTAGCTTGGCGCTGTCTTCAAAGTCTAGTTTTCCTAAATCAGCAGGGGCCCCATTTTTAGAAGACTCTTTCCTAACATAGTATAGCCACACTAAGACTGCCCTTAACGCAGCGTGGTAGACCCAGATTGACTGCAGTCTTTTCTGTACTCATATTTCTACATATAAGTATAAATTATTTATTTATATTATTAATACTTTGAATGGTCGTTGTCAGGCTGTTTGCTTTGCAATGGTTGTGGCTGTGTTGTGTTTGGCTTTTGTTCTTGCTGCGGTTCTTGTCTTGCTGGTTGCTTGTGCTCCATACTCTATAGGCTGATAACCAATTCCCATAGCTGTTATACCATATATTAAGTAAGACTGAATGTTTGTGTTTGGTGGTGCTGTGTCTTTTTTCTGTGTTTCTATAGGCATCTGTTTTTTCTAATGTTTCTCAGATAAGATCTTTTGCTTTGCTTGATTGCTAAATTTTTTCTGTCGATTCCATTCTGCTTTCCCTCTTGCCGCTTCAACTCTCCCAGGTTTCTTTGTTACAGATGTCACTTGGGATAAGGGAGGGTTGCTCTTGGTTCTGGGCATTCTCCTGTGCTTGGTTCTGGGTTGTGTTCTGTTCCTCCATCTTTCTCTATGTGGTTAAATTTTATATGTTTTAATGTTATCATACTAGCAGCTACTGGTGCTAACAGAGAACCAAAACGGTAATACATATCACAGCCAAGTGTCTCCAATGTTCTAGACAAAATAGGATCCTGTGAGAGGTCATATGCTAAGTCAGCTTCTGAGTCCACATTAAAGACCCTACTTGTTGCTTTAGCATATAGACCAATAACGGTTTTGCCCTAGGCTTTTCACCATTTTTTGCTCCAAGAAGAGATTCATACCCATTAAAATAAATTAATAATGTCTTTGTGGTGATAACTGCTGCACCTGTTCTATGTTGTTGTGTTTCCCAAGTATTGCTTTTTTTTACCCAAGCAGCTAAGAGAGTACAACTTCTCCTTCTTATCCAGTAGACTCTTCTCATCTGTTATTTCTTCTTGACTAGAACCAGTAGATGTCATCAACAAAAGTTTGTCGCAATTCATGTTGTCTATCTTTATCAATATATTTTGTGTAAAATAATTGTTGTTGTTCTTGACAAGTTGTTGATAAGTTGTTGATAAGTTGTTGATGGGGACTTGTTTATTTCTTGACAAGTTCTTAATATAGTTCTTGATTAAGTTCTTGATAAGTTCTTGATAAGTTCTTGGTAGTTCTTTTATTTTGTTGTTAATAAGTTCTTGGTAAGTTCTGATAAGTTGTTGAATAAGTTGTTAATAAGGTTCTTGACAAGTTCTTGATAAGTTCTTGTAAGTTGTTGATAAAGTTCTTGGGCAAGTTGTTAATAAAGTTCTTGACAAATTCTTGATAAGATATTGATAAGTTGTTGATAAAGTTCTTGACAAGTTGTTAATAAAGTTCTTGACAAGTTCTTGATAAGATATTGTTTTAGCATAAGTTCCCATAATTTTATAGTTTTACCCATCAAAAATAAATTAGTATTACTTTCAGTTTTAGTAGAGAGATAGGGAAAAAGGGGGTCAAGGTAAACTGCTTAGTTTTTATATAAAACTATGCAAGTTTTGGTTCGATGAGGCGAAGCCGAATCGGACCAAAGTTGCCTGGTTTTGGATAAACAGTATGTGGTTGAGCTTGACTCGGCTTTTTCCCTATCTCTACGATATATGAGTATATTATGTGGTGAAGGGGATATGGGTAAGGATGTGTATGTGTATGTAAGTGTTTAAATGACACATCAGTTTCCTCTGTTTATATCCATTTGGTTGTTGTTGTTGTTATTGTTGGTGGGGGTGGGGTTCTGGTTTATTTCGCTTTTTGTTTTGTTTTGGGGGTTTTTGGGTGGTTTTCTTGGGGAGGGGGAGGGGTATTTTGGACTCTTTTTCTCGTTTTTGTTAGTTCTTATTGTTCTTCATTGTCTTGGCTGTTATTCTTGTCCCATGTTTTGTTATTGTCGTGTTGTTGTTGTGTACGTTGTTTGTGTTTGTTTGATTGTTTATTTCCTTGTTGTGGTTGTTCTTGTTGATTCATTTTTTTTGTTGGTTTTATTCAGTTGTTTGTATGGTTGAAGGTTTGTGTGTGTATGTGTGGTGTGTATGGGGGGGGGGGGGGGGGGGGGGGGGGGGGGGGGGAAGCAGTTGGTGTGGTTTTTTAAATTTTTATTTTGTTTTGTCTTCTTTGTTTGTTTTGCTTTGGTTTTTCTTTGTTGCTTGTTTGTTTGTATTATGACAGATATTTTTTTCAAGATTTTTTAATTATTTGAATTGTATAGTTTAATATTTTTCTGGGTTTTTTGTTTTGTTTTTAATTCCATATATGCATATGTTATTGTCTTTTCTTGTTTGATTTGTATAGTTTACCATAGATTAGGTTTTTTATTCTATGTCTGCATATACATTATCTTTTTTTTCTCGCTTTTTTTTTCCTTTAGATAGATGGCTTGATGAAAAAAAGCAAATGCACTGCTTAGTCAATGTACTATCTGAAAATAAAACTTCGACTTTGACTTTGACTTTGGGCTGTACCCCACACAATGTCCTCACCGCGCATCACCACAGTCAGGTCCTTCAGTCTGGTGCTGGTGCTACGTAGCATTGGGGGGGAGAGGGTTTCCAAAGGGCGTGCCATCCCCCCGGGGCCCAACTGTCAACCCTGCAACAAAACCCCGCCCATGTTCTGCACCTTTTTGGGCCCTTTTGGCCCGGGCCAAAACTTTTTAAAGGACTGAGGTCCCCCCCAAGGCCTACACACAATGTTTTTATTTTTGAACTGTGTTGAGATTCCCTTTAGCCATGAAAACTCTAACATAACAACCTGAAATCTCGAAAATCTCTGAAGGCAAGTATGGTGCCTATAGGCAAAGACTTAAAAACAGTCACACACTCAACTTCTCATAGTGGCAATTTCAATTTTCACAGGATTCCCGGGGGGATAGTGAGTCAAGGCACGTTTGGGTGACCCCCAGAGTTTAAGCTGGGAATGTCCCAACATCATCATTGCAACTCATCGCGTATGAATAGGGTATTGGATAAAAAGTTCAAATTTTTCCATAGTGTGAAAAACTGATAGCGCCAACCTTTGATTCCAAACCAAAAATTTTTGGGGGGGTGATTTTGCACTTGAAATAAAAGGGGCCGGGGTGGAAAAACTAAAAAGTAAAAAGATTTTAATGTTTTTTCATTTTAAAAACGTCTTTTCATGTAAGTGATTTTAGACGAAGGGAAACAAAAGGGAGAAAATTAGGAAAAGGATATGTTTATTCACTGAAAGTTTTTTTTTGTCACTTTAGTGTGTATGGTGTGTGGGCATGCGTTGTCGCAACGAAAAAGTACAAGCTGACTTAGGAAGAGGATGCTGAGCACCATGTCAAATCAGGGCCAGACTTTGTCGGCTCTTCACGATTCTATTTGTTTCTACTTTATTTTATCTCGCTTTAAAACGAACTCTCTTCATCAGCTGAAATTAAACTGCATGTCACCCTTTTTAAGGTAAACAACTCGCTCTTTTTCATGTGCGTCATACATTTTTTTCTGCCAGGGGCCAATTTGACAACGCATTTGCACAGAATCAGCAGATGATGAGATTATGGGAATCCTTTTTTGAGAACACCCTTCGATCGCACTGTTCCTGACTGGGTGAATCAAATGGAAACCAGCACCCCGCGAGTCCACTCTTTTTTCCCCCAGGTGTTTTTTTTTACATGCTGAAAAAACCAAAATTTTGCAGCTAAGTTCGGGGAAAAAAAAAAAAGGGTTGGCAGCTAGTATCTAAATGCACCCACAAAATCAATATTCCTGTTTCTCTCTTTCGAACTTTTTTTTTTTGCATAAACAAATATTCAGTAGGCGTATTACCCCAATCAAACTGTTTTATAAAAATTAATAGTTTCATTATATAGTACTTTTTCCTGAAAGGGGGGATAACATTGAAGGTGTCAACAAACATTAACACTACTTTTGGGAGTCTTTGGTTTGTTGTGCACCCAAAAAATGGTTCTGTCCAAAAAAGAAGCTTCAATAGTTAGGTTTTTTTGGATTCAGAAAAAAAACCCGTTCACTGCCAATGAAAAAAAAGGGAAAAAAACTAAAAACCTCATGTAGGGTCGTTGCAGAAGAAAAACTTTTCAATTAGAAACTCAAAAGTTTTGGGACAAATGGTAAGTTTGCTTTTTTCGCATACAGTGGGGTCCATTGACTATGGCAGCTAGAAAAAGACAAACTGATGCACTTAAAGATAGCAAAAAAATTTTTGAACAATGCCCAAAATTCTTTCAGAGGCCGAAGAGAGAAACGGGAGGGGTGGTTTTAAAAAATTTCACCACACTTCTGTTAGTTTGGAAAAGGAGAACCGCAGGGAAAAATCAAAAAATGCTTCAACAGTGGGGGAGGGGAGCCATCTGTAATTCTAAAAGCAATAAAAGGGGGGACGAGGGGCTGAACGGAAAAATTACCCTAAATTGCTGGAATCTGGAATTGAATATGCATTAAGAGTTTTTAACAGGAATAAAGAACAAGCAGTGAAAAACTCAAGAAAAAGGGGCATTTCATATTAAAAAGCATGGGGGGGTTTCCCCTTTCAGAATGCAATGTGTACAAAAAATTTGGGATGGGGAAAAACAAATTTGGGGCTGGATAACTATCGCCACATTCCAGGTAAGCTCAATATTGAAGCTACACAAATTTTAAAAATTTCTTTACAAACGAATGGCGTTGAACCCACATATTTTCCCAAAAAATGGTTGGGGGTTTGGTATCCAAAATGATTTGTTTGATCAAGGGACTTATCAGTAAGCCTTTGTTTTTGGGAAAACCCACCCAGAAGCAATTTTCAGTGGGTGCGTCACCATTAGTTGGAATACATGGTTTTGTATGCTTCCCTCTTTCACGTGATCAGCAAGTCCTTGCAAGTGGAGAGGGAACAAGCAGAGGGAAACCTTTTATTCCAGATGGGCCCACAGGTGTGGGTTTCCACAAATTTGCCCCCTGATTCACCAAACCCCCGAATTGCCCCGAGCAAGACAACCCTGCAGCTGGACACAAGGGGACTCCACACCCGCTGTAAAAGAAACTTTTAGCTGTGGCGCCCCTTGTCAGAAAGCATGAGGGACAAGACTTCGGGGCCCGACTTGCAACATCATGTGCGCATCCCCGGCGGTGGGCAAAAACCCAAAGACAGTATTTAACCCACCTAACCTGGGAAAGGGTTCTTATTGA
>JAQIHA010000776.1:0-13183 GCA_028751875.1 Rapana venosa
GAAGAGAGGGCGAGAGAGGAGAAGAAAAGAGACAGAGGGCGGAGAAAAGACAGAGAGACAGAAGAGGCGAAGAAGAGAAAAGAGACAGAGGGCGGAGAGAGAAGAGACAGAGAAGACAGAGGGCGGAGAAGAGAGAAGACAAGAGAGGGAAAAGGCGGAGAGGAGAAGAGAGCAGAGGCGAGAGAAGAAAACAGAGAGACAGAGGGGGCAGAGAGAGAGAAGACAGAGAGACAAGGGCGGAGAGAGAGAACAGAGAGGAGAGAGAGAAGAGAAAAGAGGGCGGAGAAAAGAAGAAGCAGAGAGAGAGAGAGAGAGCAGAAGGGAAGGCGAGGAGAGAGAGAAGAGAGAGAGACAGAGGGCGGAGAGAAAAGAGAGAGAGAAGGGACAGAGGCGGGAGAGAGAAGAAGAAGAAGACAGAGGGCGGAGAGAGAGAGGGCAGAGGCGGAGAGAGAGACAGAGAAGAAGACAGAGGGCGGAGAGAGAGAGAGAAGAGGAGCGGAGAGAGAGAGAGAGAGAGACAGAGGGCGGAGAGAGAGAGAGAGAAGAGACAGAGGGCAGGAGAGATGAGAGAGAGACAGTAGAGAGGGAGAGAGAGACAGAGAGGAGAGAGAGAGAGAGAGAGACAGAGGAGGAGAGAGAGAAGAAGAGAGAGACAGAGGGCGGAGAGAGAGACAGAGGCAGAGAGAGACAGAGGGCGGAGAGAGAAGAGACAGTAGGGCGAGAGAGAAGAGAGAACAGAGGGCGGAGAGAGAGACAGAGAGACAGAGGGCGGAGAGAGAGAGAGAGCAGAGGGCGGAGAGAGAGAGAGAGACAGAGGGCGGAGAGAGAGAAGAGAGGAGAGACAGAGGGCGGAGAGAGAGAAGAAAGGGGGAGAGAGAGACAGAGGGCGGAGAGAGAGAGAGAGACAGAGGGCGGAGAGAAGAGACAGAGGAGAGAAGAGGCAGAGAGAGAAAGGAAGAGAGACAGAGGCGGAGGAGAGACAGAGATGAGAGAGACAGAGGGCGGAGAGAGAAGAGAGAGACAGAGGGCGGAGAGAAGAGAAGAGAGACAGAGGGCGGAGAGAGAGAGACAGAGGGCGGAGGAGAGAGAGAGAGAGCGAGAGAGGAGACAGAGGGCGAGGAGAGAGAGAGAGACAGAGTGGCGAGAGAGAGGAGAGACAGAGAGACAGAGGGCGAGAGAGAGAAAAAGAGAGAGAAGAGGAGAGAGAGACAGAGGGGAGAGAGAGAGAGGAGAGAAGAAGAGACAGAGGCGGAGAGAGAGAAGACGACGAGAGAGAGACAGAGAGCAGAGGGCGGAGAGAGAGAGAGAGCAGAGAGGAGCGAGAGAGAGAGAGAGCAGAGAAGAGGACAGAGGGCGGAGAGAAGAGAGAGAGAGCAGAGAGGACGGAGAGAGAGAGAGACGAGAGAGACAGAGGGCGGAGAGAGAGAGAGAGACAGAGGGGCGGAAGAGAGAGAGAGACAGAGAACAGAGGGCGAGAGGAGAGAGAGAAGAGGAGAGAGAGAGGGAGAGAGAAGAGAACAGAGGGCGGAGAGAGAGGAAGAGAGACAGAGGCGGAGAGAGAGAGAGAGAAGAGAGACAGAGGGCGGAGAGAGAGAAGAGAGAGAGAGACAGAGAACAGAGGGCGAGAAGAGAGACAGAAGAGAGAGACAGAGGGGGCGGAGAGAGAGAGAGAGAAGAGAGAGACAGAGGGGCGGAGAGACAGAGAGACAGAGGAGACAGACAACAGAGAGACAGGGGGGCGGAAACGTAGGCACACAGGTCAGACACCACACACCAGTGCACAGTACGCACGCCTGTATGCACATACATGCACACACACGTAGGCACACACCGGCACACGCACACACACCACACGCGCGCCGCACAAACACAAACACACACACACACACACACTTACACATATATACATACATATACACATATATACAAGCGCTCAAATTCCATCATGCAACAGATTTCTTCGTTTTTCTTTTCTTTAACAGACTGTCACTGTATGTCCTATAAATTTCACATGGACTCTAGTTTTCTTTTCCGGACATTCAATGCTTGCGCTATAAATTTCGCTACTGATGGAATCGTGTTTTCATCGTTATGTGAAAGAAGAATTGCAACTTTCAAATCAAGTCAAGTCAAGTCAAAACCACTTTAATCATCCCATGAAGGGCAGTTACAATACTGACAGGCAGTGATACGTATCATAATCTCGACAAAAAGCTACATTTTATATTGGTTAAAACATTCTAAAATGACTTCAAATAAAAATGTCACGAACACAAACACACAAACGCGCGCGTGTGCACACACACACGCACGCACGCAAACGAACACACGCACACACGCTCACCAATTGGGAACACAATGTTATAAAAAGCCATTGACTAGAAAGATATATAAACTTACACATACGCAACACGTACACACGCACGTGCGTGCGTGCGCGAACACACCCACCACACCCACACCATTCACCAATGTATGAACTTAATGTTTTAAAACCTATGACTAGAATACCCAGGAACCCCCCTTATTTCACATCACAGCACACACACCACGCACACACACACCACACACACACACATTTATTGCCTGTAAGTGCTTACAGAAAACTACATCAACAATGACGCTATTTCAGAAACTAGGGATTGCTTCAGGTCATTGATTTCATCTGGGGAAAATCATTCCTTTTCAAAGCGAAGTAACAAATGCGTTGAGATGGTCTGGTAAGTTGTGATAACATACTCCCTGCAAAACTGATCTGTGACCTATTTTGGGCACCTACCATGTTGACTGCGGGACAGAGTTTTGATACCCTGAGAGACAGAGACAAGGCAAACACGGAGACTTGAGAGAGGACGAGACAGACAAAGACAGAGAGAGTCAGAGATAGACAGGGGAGAGACCAGACAGACGGGACAGACCAGACAAAGAATATGGAGAAAGAGAGAGACAGAGACAAACACGGAGGACATTGAGAAAGAGACGAGGCAGACGACAGACAAAGACAGAGTCAGAGATAGACATAGGGAGAGAGACAGACAGACAGAGACAGAGGCCCGAGAGACAAAGAATATGGAGAAAGAGAAAGAGAGAGAGACAGAGACAAACACGGATACATTGAGAGAGAGACAGACAGACAGACAGACAGACAGACAGACAGATAGAGACACAGACAGAAACAAAGACAAAAACTGTGTGTTTGCGTACATGCGTGCGTGCGTGTGTGCGTGTCTGTGTTTGTGTGTGTGCGTTTGTGTGCGTTTGTGTGAGAGAGAGAAAGTATCTGAGAGAAAGAAAATCGAATAAGAGACAGACATAGAATAGAAAAAGACAAGCAGGTGAAGAGACAGAGCGGCAGAGAGACAGACAGACAGACAGGGGAGTGACAGGAAAGGTGACAGAGATCGAGCGAGCGAGCGAGCGAGCGAGCGAGAGAGAGAGAGATGAGAGAGAGAATATGGAGAAAGAGAAAGAGAGAGAAAAAGACAAACATAGAGACACTGGGGAGAGGGGAGAGAGGGGGAGAGAGAGATGAGAGAGAGGAGAGGAGAAGAGACAGAGAGAGAGAAGACAGACAACAGACAGACAGATTAGAGACACACAGCAGAAACAAAGACAAAAAACTCTGTGTGTGTGCGCGTACTGCGTGCGTTGTGTGTGTTTGTGGGGTTTTTTTGGGGGTGTGCGTTTGTGTGCGGTGTGTGGAGTGTGTGTGTGTGTGTATGTGTGTGTGGGAGAGAGTGAGAAAAAAAATTTATTATTATTAAATTAATCGAGGAAAATGGATAAGCCTATGTGCTTTGCTTTTTTTACATCCAGTCCTATGCGTATGTGCTTTTGTAAAATTTTGTCTTCTGTTTCCCACGGACAAAATTGGCCTACTCCCCGAAAAGGGGAAAAGGGTTTTAACGTAGGGGCGCAATTTTCTGCGTCGTTTGCACACGGGTCCCCGGTTTAAGTCTCCCCAAAGGGATTTTGGGGGAGTGGAGTGGGCACTGATTTTAAACTCAGAGGAAAAATCCACTTTAAGGAGATTTGGGCCGGGGTCAGCAGATCACAAGGATCCGAGCGCAAGCGCATCTTCTAACCCAAGGCATCCCGTCCCCTTCTGTGTGTGTGTGTGGTGTGTGTGTGTGTGTGTGTGTGTGTGTTTTTTGTGTTGTGTGTGGTGTGTGTGTGGTGTGGTGGGTGGCGGGAGAGAGAGAGAGGGGGGGGGGGGGTTAGACCGAGAGGGGAGGGAGAAATAAAGAGAGAGAGCAGAGAAAAAACAGAGAAGCCAAAACGAGACACAGTGAGAGTTGAGAGGGGAAAAAGAGGAGAGTTTGGGGGGAAGAGAGAGAGAGAGGGGGTTGGGGGGGGAGGGGGGGGGGGGTTTTGGGGGAGAAATAGACCAAACAAATTTCAGACACCGCAGAAAAAAAAAGGGAAAAAGACAATAAGAAAAAAAGAGAAAAACAGACAGAGAGGGGGGACAGAGATACAGGGGGAGAGAAAAAGGGGAGAGACAGACCCAAAAGAGACAGGAAAAAGGGTAGAGGGGAAAAGGGTAAATAAAAAGGGAAAAACCAAAAAGAAAGCAAGGACAGAGGAAGGGGAGGGGAAAAAAGGGGGGGGGAGGAGGGCGAGAAAAACAAGAAAAAAAGAAAAAGAAGGACAGGGGACAAAACAGAGACAGAGAGACAGACAGGAACCCCAGACCAGGGGAGGGGGGGGAGGGGGGTGGAGAAAACAAACAGACAGACCCCAAAAGACAGCAGACAGACAAAACAGGAGGCAGGCAACCACACCAAAAAATTTTTTTTTAATATTTTATGTTTGTCCGTCGTTTTCGACGATGACCTCCAAAAAAGGAGGAAAGGGCAGTTTTGGTTTTTGGAAATATTGGGCGGGAAATTTTGATTTTTTTTGGGGGGATGGGGTGCCTTGCCCCAGCACACCCCCCACTCTTTTCGGGCCCAAGTTTTGGGGATTTTTAAGGGGCAGGGCAAACGTTGGAGGTGTTCTCCAAAGGCCAACCAACCTCCGGGAGCAGACATTAAAGGACTGTGCGAGTCAAGGGCCCCCCTAGTCAAGGGGAGGGCCCAAATCGTCACTAAAAATAAGTGTTTTAAAGGGGGGAATTCCCGAGTGGGGAAAGAAACCCACTGGTCTACAGGGCCCGTCACTTTTTTTGTTGGGCCCCCCCGGGGTCAATGGTTTTTTTAAAAACCAGAACTTTGATAAAAACCCCTATTTTGAAACACCCAAGGGAAATCCCGGGAAAACCCGTTGAGCAATTTTTGATTATCAAACGTGACTCAAAACACGGGAAAAAAATGACAGCAAAAACACAAATAGGACAGGAAAAGGGGAGGAAGGCAGACAAAAAAAACAGGGAGTTTGATAGATAGACAGACAACAGACAACAGAAAAAACCGAGGGAGATAGGGGGGAAGGAAACAAAAAAAACAGGCAGAAAATAGAAGACGACAGACAGACAGACAGGCAGGGAAAGGGAGGCCGGCAGGCAGACGGGCAAAAGGGGTGACAGGAAAGGTGACAGAGGGGCGAGCGAGCGAGAGATAGAGAGAGAGAGACAGGACCGAGAGACAAAGAACATGGGGAGAAATAGAAAGAGGGACAGAGACAAAAAACAGAGGGCATTTAGCAAGAGAGAGAGACAGAGACAGGCAGACAGAGGGGATAAAAGGGGGGGAAAAGGGTAGACAGAGGGAGACAGACGACAGACAGAACAGACAGACAGAGACAGGAGCAAAGAACATGGGAGAAAGAGAAAGAGACCCGGGCAGAAGGGCAGACAGACAGAAAAAAAAGACAAAAAAAAATCCGTGTGTGTTTTGTGTGGCGGCCCGCGGTACATGCGTGCGTGCAAAGGCGGTTTTTGTGTTCTGGTTAATATGTTTTGTTGTGCGTGGGGTTTTTTGTGCGTTTTGGGGTGTGTGTGTGTGTGGGGTGAGAGAGAGAGGGGGAGAGAGGAAAAGAAAAGAGGAAAAGGAGAAGGGGGAAGAAAGAGGGGAGAGAGGGGGGAGAGGGGGAAATGAGAAGGGGAGGAATTTAAAACATTAGTTTAATTTTTTAAAAAATTATTGGAAAAGAACAAGGGGGGTTTTTTTTTTTAAGGGGAAAAGGAAGGGGGAAAAAAGGGGGGGGGGGGCCCAAAAAACCGGGGGGGGGGGGGGGAAAAAAAAAAACCAACGGGGGGGGGGGGTGGGGGGGGGGGGGGGGGGGGGCCTAAACTCTTTTTCAAAAAAAAGGGGGGGAGAAACAAAAAATTTAAAACGGGTTTTTTGCCAAAGAAAAGTTTCCTTTTTTTTTCGTTGGGGGGTTTTTGAACAGGGGGCCTTTTGGGTTTTTATTAAAGGGGTCCTTCGGAAGGAATTTTGGGGAAAAGTGGAGTCTAAAAAATAAAAATAATTTCTGGTATTTTATTATACACTTTAAGACCTAGATTTTTTCCCACGGGTTGGCACTGCTTTTCACAACCCACCACACATTCCAAAAAAAGAAGGGCACCCCTTTCAGGGACTTTCCCCACAGGGCAAGGGTTAAAGGGCCCGAAAAAAACCCTTTTGAAGAAGACAAGGTTTATGACAGGGGAAAGCCCCGAACCCCCACCGGTCACCCGTGGAAAGGAGAAGTTTTTTCCCAAAAACTGAAGAGGGTTTACGTACCTCGGGAGACTGTTGGCTGGGGGGTAGCAAGGGAGCGACATCCCCAAAAACCGGATTAGCAAAAAAAGAAACCGGCCCTTTCAGAAATCTGAACAAATTTTGGGAAAACGTCCCCCAGTTTTCAAACCCCAAAAACCCCCAAAAAAAGACCCATACCCCGAGCTGGGGGTTTCTTTCCCCCTTTTTTACGGCTGGAGGTTTCTTGGGGGGAAGGAATGACCCGGGGAGTGAAACCCCGACCACCCCAAAAACCATCCACATTCCACAACAAAAATCCCCCAGAAGAATTTTGCGCAAAACCTTTTGGCCCTTAGGGCCATTCCCAACCAAGGAAAATTTTTTCCCCTTGCAACCAAGAAAGCATGGACAACATCATCATGCATAGGCGATGGGGATGGATAGGGCATATCTGCCGTCGGGAACAGGGAAACATCGCCCGAACAGCCCTCCACTGGACACCAGAGGGAAAACGCAAACGAGGACGACCCAAGAACACTTGGTGTCGGACTGTCGAAGCAGAGCTGAAGACCTTCCAACATACCTGGGGAACCATTCGGAAGCTGGCCCAGGACAGACAGGAGTGGAGAACATTTGTTGCTGCCCTACATGCCAATAAGGCACAAAGGCATTGATGATGATGATGAATTGTGTTATGTATGTGTGTGCCTGTATGTGTGCGTGAGCGCATGCGTGCGTGTGTGTATGTATGTATGTGTGTGTGTTTGTGTGTGTGTGTGTGTGTGGGTGGGTGGGTGCGCGCATGATATCTTCAGTTCAACGTCTATTCACATTTAGTGATTTTAGACGGGAAAAAATCTAACCAGAAAAAGCAAACGATGACTGAAAACTGTCAGATAACTACTGAACAAAAACCAACTTTAACATACTGCAAAAACGGAGTTATCGGACTTTTTATCAACCCTATCACAATGTCCAACAGTAACGATGGTTCAGACAAAATCTGATCCAGTGACAAACTTGGTACAGCAGGTAAAAATGCTTTTAAAAGTCCACAACCAAAAATAACATGACTATTGGAGATCTTCTCCCCACAAATGCAGTTTACATCTTTCACGTATTTTGCCCTGAAAGCAATTAGCTTAAACCTGTACATGAGGGTAGTTCTGCGATTATACCAACCACAGACTTTGTTAGAAATGACAGCATTTTGAAAATCAATCACATTGCCTGTACAGCTACTGCCAGACTCATTTCTCTTCTTTCTGAAATGCTTCCAGCAAGCGTTTTGTAGCAATTTGTATCCCTCATGCAGAGATAAGGCAACATTTATTTCACAAGAACTATTTTCATACCTCGCTCCATATTTGGCAAGGCTGTCAACTTGTTCATTGAGATAGATACCAGTGTGTGAGGAACCCCACAGAAAGTAACAGTACTGCCTCTTCACATCAAAAAGTGTACCAGATGCCTGATTTCAATGATAAGGTCTTTTCTTACTGTACAAGCAGAATTGTTTAAAGCATATAAAACCGATTTAGAATCAACACACAAAAGTATGTTGAATATGTCTTTAGGGAAGTCAAGTACATAGTTAAGTGCCAACACTATAGCAGTTAGCTCAGCTGTAAATATAGATTTATTTTTTCCAGGTTGACAGCTCGTTCTACTTTCAATGATGGAATAACGAAAGCCGCACCAGCCTCATTAGAATTTAGAACGGACCCATCAGTATAGATTTTGAGATGATTAGGATAAGTAGTTTAAATATGTTCTTTTACTAGCGATGTAAGAATGTTAACATTTTCAGCTTTTCTAACAGAAGAATGATTAATGTCAAAATGAGCTTTAAAAAGTTCCCATGGTGGGTAGGGAGCTGACTGTACTGATTTTGCTATTTCATTTGGATTAAGTTCTGAATGTTTAAAAAGGGGAGAAGTGTAAGTATTAATTGTAGTAAGCAAGCTGATAGTTCTTGCTCTTTTCGGAAAGTGAATGTCGACTTTATCTGGACTTCATTTTCAACAATGCTGTTATTTGTTGTACTTCTTAAAACATTTTGCCACAGCAAGCTGTCGATATTCATTTAAAGGTAGAACTCCTGTAGAACTGACCTTGACCTTGTCTATTTCAGTTCACACACTCTCTCTCTCTCTCTCTCTCTCTCTCTCTCTCGGCCAACTGGACATTTCTGCTGAAGCAGACGACACTGGTCACTTGCACGTGCCTGCACCAAACCTCGTAAATCACGTGCAACAGTCCCAACCTTGCCACCACAGCAATCTGCCACACTGAGCTGCACTAAAGGTCCACACGGAAAATATGATATGTGGCCTTCTTTATTCATGTCATTATTGGATTGTTAATACTGCAGTAATGCTGTCAGCGCCTGGGCTTTATCCCAGCTCTTGATTAAACCATTGACGCTGGGGGCAACAACAGCAAAGTGAGAGGCTGTATGACCAGTGGCTTTCTTTCCCACTTACAGAATTCTAACCTAGTCTTTAGTCATTGTCTATGACTCTCTGACTATTTATTTATTTATTTATTTATTTATTTATTCTTTTATATCGAGGATAATGGAATAAGCACTCATGTGCTTTTTTACATTCAGTCCCCGTGTGTGTGCGGTTTTGTCAATTTTGTCATCTGTTTCCACTGGCACACAATGGCCTACTCTTCCAAAAAGCGGAACAGGCTTTAACGTGTGCGCAAGATGTTCTGCATGTGTTCGCACACGGAGCCTCGGTTTATAGTCTCATCAGAAGGACTTTTGGGGAAAGTGGAGTCTAATAATAAGAAATAATGTCAAATCAAGTCAAATTTTTATTTCCAGATGGTACATTAAATAAGCAATGCATTTGCTCTTTTTCATCAAGCCATCTATCTAAGAACAACATTCTTAATGATTATACTGAAATACTACATTACTGCAACCTTTACCAATAAATTGAACCAGTAAAAAGAGGAAAATCGATAAGATAATACATTGGAAAATACAAATTACACACATATATTTACACACCCATACACGTACTCATACACACCTGCGCGCGTGCGCGCACACGTACACACACACACACACACACACACACACACACACACACACAAACACACACACACACACACACACACACACACACACACACACACACACACACACACACACACACACACACACACACAAACACTTAAATAAAGAATGTTTTAAGAATTAAAAAAAATAAAATCATAAAACGTCAGGACAAACAAATTACTTCACTTACTGTTTCATCCATTCTTTCACGTTTATACTTTAGATAATAAAAAGGTACAGGAACAAAACGTTAGAAAATATTAGGCATTCGTTGTGTCATTACTGACAATATTGCCTGCAATGACCTCCCTCCTCTCCTCCTCCACCCAGCAAACGTGTGCTTTTTATGCGCTCATACTCTTCAAATAGCACTTTTTAAAAATGATATATTCACACAATAACTATCAAACAAGCAAGATAAGTCAAATAAGACAATAATACTGATTATTATAATAGAGATACAATAATAACAACAATCACCCATCACCATGAGACAACAATATAACAAATGATCCCCATCACCATGAGACAACAACATAACGATGATAACAGAAAAGCATTGGAAAGGATGGGGGGTGGGGGAGGAGTATCAAGGGGGAAGGGGATTAACACATTCAATCAAATAGAAAAATAATAACAAAAAACCAATTATTCAAACAAGTAAAACCCCTATGTGTGTGTGCATGTGTGTGTGTGTGTGTGTGTGTGTGTGTGTGTGTGTGTGTGTGTGTGCGTGTGTGTGTGTGCGCGTTTGTGTGTATGGGCGTGTGTGTGTGTGCGTGTGTGTGTGCGTGTGTGTGTGTGCGTGTGTGTATACATTTAAATTTTGTAAAAACTATTAATTGTAACTTGTTGCATGTGTTGAGTAAGATGAATGCAAGCGCTTTGATTTGTTTTTGCAATATATAGATGTATAAATTCAATGTATTATTATTATTATTATTATTATTATTATTATTATTATTATTATTATTATGTGCTGTTTTATATCAGGAGCAAGTTTGTAGTGGTTGGGGCAAAAGTCAGGTGAGAGAATTGCTTTTGTGTCTGTGGCTGTCACTGCCATCTAGCGGAACACCAACACTGGAGGGGGTGATGAGGGGGGTGATGGTGGTGGTGTCAGTTGGTTTTTTAATTTTTATTTTATTCTTTTATATCGAGGATAATGGAATAAGCACTTCTGTGCTTTTTTTTAACATCCAGACCCCGTGTGTATGCGGTTTTGTAAATTCTGTCATCTGTTCCGACCGGCACACAATGGTCTACTCTTACGGAACAGGATTTAACGTGTGCGCAAGATGTTCTGCACGCGTTCGCACACGGTGCCTCGGTTTATAGTCTCATCCGAAGGACTTTTGGGGAGAGTGGAATCTGCTCTGATGTTAACTCCAGAGGGAAATATCCCCTTGAACGGGAATCGAACCCGGGTCGTCAGATTGCGAGCGCAATGTTCTAACCACTAGGCTATCCCCCCCCCCCCCCCCCCCCCCCCTAAAGTTCGTGAATCACGTGCAAATTGCTGAAGGGCAGCAGGGTCAGAGTGAAGTGGGTCACAAGACCAGCACAGTCAGATAAACACAACTCACAAGTGGATGTGTTAATTTTCAACAATTAAACAGAAGAAGAAAATTATAAATTGGACTATGTCAAGAAGTAGGTACTAACAAAGAGACATGTCCTGATCATACAATTCAGTGTGAAAACAGAATGTAAAGATGTACAACATTTCTTGGCAGGAAAACACACACACACACACACACATCTAACAGCCAAACACAGACCAACACACACAGACACACACACACACACACACACATCTAACAGCCAACACACACACACACACATCTAACAGCCAAAACACACACACACACACACAACACACACACACACACAACAACACACCTAACAGCCAAACACACACACACACACACACACATCTAACAGCCAAACACACACACACACACACACACACACCTAACAGCCAAACACACACACACACACACACACACACACATCTAACAGCCAAACACACACACACACACACACACACACACACACACACACACCAACACACACACATCTAACAGCCAAACACAGAGCAACACACACTGCTGCCATCAGGGACAAAGGTGAACTCATCCTCATCCACATATATCTATCCAGATACATAGTCCATTCCATGAAGAGAAGGAAGAAATCCTTGTGTCATAATGCGACTTGGTTGATACCTGTTTCCAATAAGATATGTCTCTACAAAGATTGTTTCTATCAACCTGAATTGAACTATGACATTTTGATTTATACCGATGTTGATGTATGCTGTTAGCAATATTCAGGCAGTCAAATAGCAGTGTTTATCTAGTTCATAGTCCAAGACTTGATCACTGTGGTCAGGATTCACTTGAATCGGTTGTTTGTTTGTTTGTCTTCTTTTCTTCCATATACTATGGTACTGTATATACCAGTATGTTGATTCCCCTCCTTTCCCCAAACTCCCTGTATTGTGGCCTAAGGCCAATGTACATAGTAAACACGTTCAGAGTTCTCTCTTTCTCTCAGTTTCTCTCTCTCTCAGTTTCTTTCTCTCTCAGGTTTTTGTTCTCTCTCTCAGTTTTCTCTCTCTCAGTTTCTATCTCTCTCTCTCAGTCTCTCTCTCTCTCTCTCTCCCTCTCTCTCTCCTCTCTCTCTCTCTCTCTCCTCAGTTTCTCTCTCTCTCTCTCAGTTTCCCTCTCTCTCTCTCTCTCCTCCTCTCTCTCGATCTCTCCCTCTCCTCTCTCTCCACTCACTCACTCCCCTCCTCTCTCTCTCCCTCTCTCCTCTCTCATTTCTCTCTCTGTTTTTTTCTCTTTCTCAGTTTCTCCTTCTCTCTCAGTTTCTGTCTCTCTCTCTCTCTCAGTTTCTGTCTCTCTCTCTCAGTTTCCTCTCTCCTCCTCAGTTTCTGTCTCTCAGTCTCTCTCAGTTTCTCTCTCTCATAGCTCTCCTCTCTTTCTCTCTCTCCGCAGTCTCTCTCTCTCTCAGTCTGTCTGTCTCTCTCTTTCCTCTCTCTCAGTTTCTCTCTCTCTCTCTCAATTTCTTTCTCAGTTTTCTCTCTCTCTCAGTTTCTGTCTCTCAGTTTCTCTCTCTCTCTAAGTTTCTCTCTCTTTCGGTTTCTCTCTCTCAGTTTCTAATAATAATAATAATAATAATGTATGGGATTTATATAGCGCTGAATCTTGTAAAATAAACAAATCAAAGTGCTTGCATTCAAATCATTCACACGCATGCAACCGTCCACAAATATCAAGATAAACAAAATTAATATCAAATTTATACACACAACACACTTAGGTGGGGGTGGTGGAGGTGAATGTAGCTATTGAAAGTAGGACACAGACAACAGGGAAGATCTCAAGTAGAAAAAAGTGCGTTTTGAGACTAGATTTGAAAGCATCAAATGAAAGGGTTTTGCGAAAGGGAAAAATCATTCCGTTTTAGCCAAAAA
>JAQIHA010000777.1:0-13182 GCA_028751875.1 Rapana venosa
AGCCATTTTTGGGTGATCCTTCTCATGCTTTGTTTCCCGAATTTCAAATGTTGCCCTTTGGAAGCCGTTTTCAGTGTCCCATCAGCAAAACCAACAGAAAAAGAAATTCTTTTGTGCCAGTAAGCATTCGACTTCTGAATTCACAATGATGTTGACTACCTAGTTCTTACATTTCTCTGAATTATCTGCCTGATTGTCATTGTTAGTCAATACATAATTGTGTGTGTGTGTGTGTGGGTGCGTGGGTGTGTGAAATAAGTCTGTGTTCTAGTCAACTGTCTTAAAACATTGAATTCATATATTGGTGTATGGTGTGGGTGTGCGTGGGCGTGTTCGCACACACACGTACGTGCGTGTGTACGTGCTGCGTATATGCGTGCGTAAAAATAAGTTTTTATGTCTTCTAGTCAATGGGTTTAAAATTGTGTTCACAATTGATGTTTGTGCGCATGCGCGTCGTGTGTGTGGTGTGTGTGTGTGTGTGTGTCGTGACATTTATTTGAAAACCAATATGAAATATAGCTTTTGTGTCTTTGATATATTTGATGAGTATCAATCTGCCTGTCAGTATTGTAATTGCCCTTCATGGGATGATTAAAGTGTTTTTGACTTTGACTTTGACTTTGACTTTGACTCTCTCTCTCTTCTTCACCCTATCTCTCTCTCTCTCTTCTTCACCCCTCTCTCTCTCTCTCTCTCTCTCTCTCTCTCTCTCCTTTCTCTTCTTCACCTTCTCTGTCTCTCTCTTCTCCACCCTGTCTGCTTTCTCTGTTCTCCACCTTCTCTCTCTCTTCTCCATCTCCCTTTCTTTCTTCTCCCCCCACTCTCTCTCTCTCTCCTCCCTACACCCCCCCTCCTCTCTCTCTTTTCTGCACCCCTCTCTCTCTCTTCTCCACCCCCTCTCTCTCTCTCTCTCTCTCTTTTCTGCACACTCTCTCTCTCTTCTCACCCCTCTCTCTCTCTTCTCCACTCTCTCTCTCTCTCTTTCTCTCTCTCTCTCCCTTCTCCACCCCTCTCTCTCTCTTCTCAACAGTTTTTTCTCCTACCCCCCCTCTCTCTCTTCTTCACCCTCTTCTCCACCCTCTCTATCTTCTCCACCCTCTTTCTCTCTCTTATCCAACCCCCCCCCTCTCTCTCTCTTCTCAAATCCCCTCTCTTCTTCTCACCCTCTCTCTCTTCTCCACCCCACTCTTTCTCTTCTCAACCCCTCTCTCTCTCTCTTCTCTCCTCCACTCTCCCCCGATCTCTCTCTTCTACACTCTCTCTCTCTCTTTCCATTTTCTCTCTCCTCTCTCTCTCCTCTCTCCTCTCCTCTCTTCTCTCTCTCTCTCTCCCTCATCCCTCTCTCCTCCACTCTCTCTCTTCTCATCCTATCTCTTCTCTTTTCCATCCTCTCTCTCTTCTCTCTCTCCTCCACTCTCTCTCTCATACACCTCTCTCTCCTATTCCACCCTCACTCTCTCTCTCCACCGCTCTCTCATACACTCTCCTCTCTCTCTTCTGCACCCTCCTCATCCGCTCTCCTGCACTCTCCTCTCGCCTTCTCCACCCTCTCAACTCTCTCTCCACCCTCTCTCTCCTCTTCTCCATCCTCGCTTCTCTTCTCCATCCTCTCTCGCCGTATCTCTCTCTCCTCCACTTTCCCTCATCCTCCACCTCCTCTCTCTCTCTTCACCCTCTCTCTCTCCGCTACTCCTCTCTCCTTCTTTACCCTCTCTCTCTCTCACCCCTGCACTCTCTGTCTCTCTCTTTTCCACCCTCCTCGCTCTTGAAACTCCCCCTCTCTCGCTTCACATCCTCCTCTCTCGCTTCTCCACCCACTCTCTCTCTCTCTTCTCCATCCTCTCTCCTCTCTCACTTCTCCATCCTTCTCTCTCTATCTCTATCCTCCATTCTCTCTATCCGTCCACGCTCTCTCTCTCTCCCCCCTCTCTCCTCTCTCCTCTTCTCTCTCTCTCTGTCTTTACCCGCCTCTCTCTCTCACCTGAACGCTCTGTCTTCTCTCTTTTCCCACAGCTCCTCTCTCTGTGCCACCCCCCTCTGCTCGTCTTCATTCTCCACCCTCTCTCCTCTCTATCTCTCTCCACCCTCGCTCTCTATCTCGCTCTCCCTCAACTCTCCTCTTCTCTTCCCCACTCTCCTCTCTTCTCGCTCCCCTTCTCCACCCCCTCTCTCCTCTCCTTCTCCACAGTCTTTTCTCCCTACCCCCCTCCTGCTCTTCTTCACCCACTCTCCACCCTCTTCTATCTTCTCCACCCTCGTTCTCTCCTCTTATCCAACCCCCCCCCCCTCTCTTTCCTTCTCCCACCCTCTCTCTATTCTCCAACCCCACTCTTTCGCTTTCTCAACCCTCCCTCTCTCTCTCTCCTCCACTCTCCCCCCGCTCGCTCTCTTCACACCCTCTCTCTGCTCCTCTTTCCATTCCCTCTCTCTCCCCCCCCCCCTCTCTCCTCTCTCTCTCTCTCTCTCTCTCTCTCTTGTCTCGCAGCCTCCATCCCTCTCTCCTTCACTCTCCTCGCTTCTCCAGCATAGCTCTTTCCGCTTGTTCCCAACCTCGCGCTCTCTACTATCTCTGCTCTCTCCTCCACTCTCTCTCTCTACACTCTCTCTCTCTTTTCCCACCCCTCACTCTCTCTCCTCCACTCTCTCTCAACTCTCTACTCTCTCTCTCCTTCTGCGCCCCGCTCTCGCTCCTCCTGCACTCTCTCTCTCTCTCTTCTCCACCTCTCTCTCTCCCCCCCTTGTTTCTCCCACCCTCTCTCCTCTCTCTCTCCATCCCCTCTCTCTCTTCTCCATCCTCTCTCCTCCATCTCTCTATTCTCCACCTCTTCTATCCTCCAACTCTCTGTCTCTTCTACAACCTCTCTCTCGCCTCTACTCACTCTCTCTTCTTCCACCCTCTCTCTCTCCCTGCCACCTCTCTGTCTCCTCTCTTTTCCACCAGCTTTCTCTCTGTCCCACCCTCCCGCCTCTTCTCCACCCTCGCTCTCTCGCTCCCTCAACTCGCTGTCTGCTCTCTCTCGCTCTTTCCACCCTCTCATCTCTTTCTTCTGTTCTCTATCCTATTCTTTCTCTAGATCTTCTTTTCCTTTCTCTATATCTCTTCTCTCACCTCCACTCTCTCTCTCTCCTCTCTATCATCTCTCTTCTCCACCCTCTCTCTCACTCCTCCACTCTCTCACTCTATTCTCCACCCCCTCGCTCGTTCTCTGTTCGCCACCCATCTCTCTCCTCTCTCCATCTTCCTCTTCTCCTCCCTCTATCTATCTCTCACCTCCACGCTCTCTCCTCTCTCTTCTCCTCCCTTTCCTCTCCTCGCCTTCTCTCCCACTCTCTCTCCCCATTCTCCCCCTCGGTCTCTCCTCCACTCTCCTCTCTCCCTTCTCCACCTCTCTCTCTCTTCTTGCTCCTCTCCTCTTCTCTCCACCTCGCTCTCTCTCTACTCTACTCTCTCTCTCTCTCTCTCGCCTCTCTACTCTCTCTCCGTCCTCATCTCTCTCGCTCTCTCCTCCACCCTCCTCTTTCGTGCATCTCTCGCTCTCTCCTCTCTCGCTCTCATTCTCTCCGCGACTCTTCTTCCTTCTCCCGACCTCTCTCTCTCACTTCTCCTCTTCTTCACCTCTGTAGATCGTTTCCACCCTCTCCTCCGCTCTGCTTCCACCACCCCCTTCTCGCTCCTCTTCTCCACCCTCTCCTCTCTCTCATCTCTCCTCTCTCTCTCTCTCTCAGCTCTCTCTCTCTCTCTTCTCCACCCGCTCTCTCTTCTCCACCCCTCTCTCTCTCTCCTCTCTTCTCCACTTCACGTTCTTGCTCTCTCGCTCGTCTCCACCACCCCCTCGTCTCTTCTCCACAGTGTCCTTCTCTAACCCCTCTCCTTCGCTCTCTTCGCCACCCCCTCTCTCTCTTCTAACTACCCACCCTCTCTCCACCCCTCCTCTCTCTCTTCTCCAGCCCTCTTCTCCTTCTTCTCCAAAAGCCCCCCCACTCTCTCCGCTCTTCGAAAAAAACCCTCTCTCCGCTGCTCCACCCTCGCTTTCTCTCTCTCCTTTTCCACCCCCCTCCTTCTCTCTCTTCTTTCCACCACTCTCTCGTTCATCTTCCCACCTCCCACCTCTCTCTCACTCCTTCACCCTCTCTCTCTCTCTTCACTCTCTCTTGCTCCCCTCCACTCTCTTTCTCATCTTACTTCTCCATGCCTCCGCGCGCTCTCTCGCTCTCTCCTCTCTCGTTCTCTCTCTCTCTCTCCCCCTCTCTCTCTCCGCCACTCTCTCTGTTACTCTTTCTCGAAGCTTCTCTCTCCTGCTTCCAGATCCCCTCTCACTCTCTCCCCCTACTCTCTCTCTCCTCCTCTCCACCCCCCCGCTCTCTTTCTTCTCCACCCTCATCTCTTCTCTTTTTCACCCTCTCTCTCTCTTCGCGTCTCCACCCTCTCCGTTCTCCCTCCTCTCTCTTCTTCACCCTATCTCCTCTCTACTCTTCTCTCTTCTCCTCCCTCTCTCTCTCTCTCTCTCTCTCTATTCTTCTTCTTCTTCACCCTCTCTGTCTCTCTCTTCACCACCTGTCTGTCTTTCTCTGTTTCTCCACCTTCGCTCTCTCTTCTCCATCTCCCCTTTCTCTCTTCTCCACCCACTCTCTCTCTCACCTCTCCCGCCCCCCCCCTCTCTCTCATCTCTTGACTCCACCCCCTCTCTCTCTCTTCTCCACCCTCTCTCTCTCTCTCCTTCTGCACACACGCTCACTCTTCTCCACCCCTCTCTCCTCTCTTCGCTCACTCTCTCTCTCGCTCTCCCTCTCTCGCTCTCCTCTCTCTCCCTTCTCCACCCCCTCTCTCTCTCTTCTTCAACAGTTTTTTCTCCTACCACCCTCTCTCTCTCTGTCTTCACCCTCTTCGCCACCTCCTCGATCTTCTCCACCCTCTTTTCTCTCATCTCTTATCCAACCCCCCCCTCTCTCCCTCTTTCTTAAATAGTCCCCCTCTCTTCTCTTCTCCACCCTCCTCTCGCTTCGCCACCCCACTCTTTCCACTTCTCAACCCCTCATCTCTCTCTCTCCTCCCCTCCCCCCGATCCTCTCTCTTCTACACCCTCTCTCTCTCTCTCCTCCACTCCCCTTCTCCACCTCTTTCTCTCTCCACACTCTCTCGCTCTCTCTCCTCTCTCAGTCTCTCTCTCTCTCTCTTTCTCTCCTCCTCCCTCTCTCCTCCACTCTCTCTCTCAGTACACTCGCCCTCACTTTTTTCCACCTCACGCTCTCGTCTCCACCTCTTCTCATACACACTCTCCTCTTTTCAACCTTCACCTCTCTCCTCCACTCTCTCTCTCAATACACCTTTCTCGTATCCCACCCCTCTCTCTTCCTCCAACCCGCTCCCTCTCTCTCTGCTCCACCCTCTCTCTCTATCTCTCTCTTCGCCATCCTCTCTCTTTATCTCTCTCTCCGTCCACTCTCTCTATCCTCCACTCTCTCCTCTTTTTCCCCACACTCTGCTCTCCCTCGCCTTTACTCTCTCTCTATTTTCCATCCTTTCTCGCTCACTTGCACTCTCTGTCTCTCTCTTTTCCCACTTCCTCTCTCTCTTGTCCACCCTCGCTCTCGTCTCGCTCTCTCTACCCACACTCTCTCGCTATCTCTCCACCTCCACTCCGCTCTCTCTCTTGTCCACCTCGCTCTCGTTCTCTGTTCCCATCCGATCTTGCTCTCTATCTTCCGTCGTTCGCTATATCTCTCTCATCACCTTCACACACCTCTCTCTCTCTCCCTCCTCGTCTCTCCTCTCCGCTCTTCCTCGTCTCCACCCTCTCTCTCTCCTCACTCTCCTCTCTCTCTCTTTGACCCACCTCCTCTCTCGGTTCTCTGTTCCAATCCCCTCTATCTCACCTCCATCCTTCTCTTCGCTTCCCTCTATCTATCTCTCAACCTCACTCTCTCTCTCTTTCTCCACCATCTCACTCTCCTCCAATCTCTCCCCTCTCACTCCCTTCTCCACCCTCTGTCTCTCCTCCACTCTCGCTCTCCCTTCTCCACCTACCCTCTCTCGCTCTCTCTCTCTCATCCTCTCTCTCTCTCTCTCTCTCCACCCTCCTCTCCTACTCTACCTCTCTCTCTCTCTCTCTCCACCCTCTCTCTCTCTCTCTCTCCTACACACTCTCTCTCTTCTCCGCCCCCTACTCTCTTGCTCTATTCCTCCACCCGCTCTTTCTCTCGCTCTTATCCCCACACCCGCTCTCTACCTCTCTCACCTCTACTCTCTCTCTCTTCTCCCAATTTTTCTCTCCTCTTTTCGCTCTCTCTCTCCCTCGCTCTCTCTCTTTTCTCTCTTCGCCAGTCGCCACCCTCGCTCCTCCACCGATCTCTCCCTTCTCACACCCTCTCCCTCGCATCCTCTCTCTCTAAAAAATTATTATTATTTTTTTATGTTTATTTTTATTATTGTTATTATTTTTAGTATCATATTATTATGATTATTATTATTATTATTAGTATTATTATTATGATTAGTATTATCCTCTCCTCCACTCGCCTCTCGCTCTCTCTCTCTCTCTCTTCTCCACCCTGTCCTCTCACATCCACTCTCCTCTCTCTCTTCTCCCACCCACTCTCTCTCCTCCACACGCTCTCTCTCCCCCTCTGTCTATCTCTCTTCTCCACCCTCCCTCGCTCTCACCCTCTCACTCTCTCTCCCTTTTCTTCACACTCTCCTCTCTCCTCCACGCGCTCTCTCTATGCTCAACCCTCCCTCTCTCTCTCATGCACTCTCTCTCCCGCTCTCTCGTTTCCACGCACTCTCCTTTCCCTTCCTCCACCTCTCCTCGCTCACACGTCTGTCTGTCTCTCCACCCTCTCTCTCGTTTCCTCCCACCCCCTCTCTCTCTCTTCTCCACCTTCTCTCTCCTCTCCTCTCCTCTCTCATCCTCTCTCTCTGCTCTTCTCTACGCACACTCTTCTCACTCTCTCCATCCTCTATCTTATCTCTCCCCTCCTCCACTCGCTCTATCCTCCTCGCTCTCTCGCGTCTCCACCCTTCGCTCTCTACGGCCACGTCCTCTCTCTTCTCACCGTCTCTCTCTCACCTGCAACTCTCCTCCTCTCTCTCTCTCTCTCTCTCTCTCTCTCATCTCGCTCTCTCGCTCTCTCTCGTGTCCACCCTCTCTCTCCCTCTCTCTTGTTCGCCACCCTATCTCTCTCTCTCGTCTACACCCCCTCTCTCTCACTTCGCCCACCCTTTTTCTCTCTTCTCCACCCTTTCTCCTCTCTCCACCCTTTCTCTCTCCTTCGCCACCCTTCCCTATATCTTCTCCAACCTCTCTCCTCTCTTTCTCCACCATCTCCCTTGCCTCTTCTCCACCCTCTCGCTCTCTCTCATCCTCTCTCTTCGCTCTTCTTCACTCTCTCTCCTCGATCTCATTCATCCACCGTCTTTCTCTACTCTCTCACCTCCACTATCTCTCCTCATCTCCCAACACACACCAAATCCATCCACCCATCCATATCCAACCTCTCTCAAAGGTACCATCCCCCTCTCTCCTCCACGCTCTAGCTCGCTCTCTCTTCTCCTCCCGCGCTCGCGCCGCCACTCTTCTCGCGGTCCCTTCTCCACACTCGTCTCTTTCCCAACCACCTCTCTCTCTCTCACTCTTCTCTTCTTTCTCACTCTGCATGAGATTTTGATTTGTCCAGTAAATATGGAAAAAAACAAACATTATTGTTTTTAGAATGGGTGTCATTTATCAGTTCATGAAAAAATGGTGTTTTATTGGAAATGCTGAAGGAAAAATAATTAATACGTATAAAGTATTTAGGATGATGTTTCACAAAGCTAAGTCTAATTTTGCATGGCAAGAATCTTGTAGTAGGGGAAAAAAAAGTGTAATAGAAATCCTAAAAAAGTACGAAAGCTGAACTCAAAGACTGTTCCCTATTCGGGGAATTATTTGACCCACAGATAGAACCGATTGGCTTACCTTACGCTTCAGAGATCTGGGATTATATGGGAAATACGCACATGAAAAAGTTCACACATTTGCAAGAAACGTTTTTTTTAATGTGCCAAAACATTCAGCTAACACTATACATATGGAGAACAGGAAGATATCCTTTATATATAGAACTTTGTGAAATGCATTAGATAGTTGGGTTAAAACTATTGAAACTTCCACACACACGTGTTAGTAAGACAGTCTTACCGATATTTAATTATACAGATGGAATTGGGTAAGAGAACTGGATATATTCACGTTAAAAGCGTTTTTGTCAGAGCAATGGCTTTGGATTGTATGGAGTATCAGGAGGTAGGTAAGAGCGCCAAGTTTCATTCGGAATATTAAAGATAGGCTTATTTGCTCCTTTAAACAAAACTGGCACCCAGATTTTGGAAAGTAAAACGAAATATAAGCTGGTTTCTTCGTTCAAAAATCTGTATTCCAGACAGAAAATTAGCTATCAAATAGTTACTGACAAATGCACAACTTAAGGATGCTCGATTCAGGTTAAAACCTGGGTTGTAATGCAAACAAAAGATGGTTCCAGACTGAACAGCCATGCAATACCTGTCCTTATAGGTGGTCAACCGGTTGATGATGAAATTCATTTTTTTTGTATTCAATGTAAAGCATATGAAACGAGACGAAAAGAAACTGAATTTCCTAAGTCTACAAAGAAACTACAAGGCCAATATTATGTCTATTTTGTCTCTGAAAACGTACATGTAATTAAAATCTGTACTAAGTTTATTGCAGAAGCACAAAAATTAACAAAGCCATTGTCAGCACCAACTAAAGAAACATATAATGATAAAGTCACCTTAAAGAGCAATGTATCCGCAATAAGCAATTAAAAAGCTGACATATATCACTAGTAATTTAAATGGATGGTCGATTCGATTGTTGTTTTTGCATTGCAGTTTCTGATTTTCCTTTTCTTTTCTTTGTATTAACCTAGGTAATTTGGTAAATGATATATACGCCAATGGTTATCATTATAATTAGGTCGCTTTATACGGTGGATGGACCCTTCTTTGCCAAACTTAATTGTCTGATCACTATGTCAACTTTTTATGTACTGTAAAATGTATCTACGCCAATGTTAGCATTATAATGTAGTTCGCTATACTGATGGACCGGTTTCCTTTTTTCCCAAACTTAATTGTACTGAAGCACGTATGTTCACGTGTTACTCTCCACTCTCTCTCTCCTCTCTTTTCTCTCTCTCTCTCTCTCTCTCTCTCTCTCTCTCTCTCTCTTCTCCACCCTCTCTCTCTACTCTACTCTCTCTCTCTCTCTCTTCTCCACCCTCTCTCTCTCTCTCCTACACACTCTCTCTCTTCTCCGCCCCCTCTCTCTTTCTCTCTTCTCCACCCTCTCTTTCTCTCGCTCTTATCCCCACACCCTCTCTCTACCTCTCTCACCTCTACTCTCTCTCTCTTCTCCCATTTTTTCTCTCCTCTTCGCTCTCTCTCTCCCTCTCTCTCTCTCTTTCTCTCTTCTCCACCCTCTCTCCTCCACTCTATCTCTCCCTTCTCCACCCTCTCTCTCATCCTCTCTCTCTATTATTATTATTTTTATTTTATTTTTATTATTGTTATTATTTTTATTATCATATTATTATTATTATTATTATTATTATTATATCTCTCTCCTCCACTCTCTCTCTCTCTCTCTCTTCTCTCTCTCTCTCTCTCTTCTCCACCCTGTCTCTCACATCCACTCTCTCTCTCTCTTCTCCACCCACTCTCTCTCCTCCACTCTCTCTCTCTCCCTCTGTCTATCTCTCTTCTCCACCCTCTCTCTCTCTCCACCACTCTCACTCTCTCTCTCTCTTTTCTCCACACTCTCTCTCTCCTCCACTCTCTCTCTCTCTTCTCAACCCTCCCTCTCTCTCTCCTGCACTCTCTCTCTCGCTCTCTCGTTTCCACTCACTCTCTTTCCCTTCTCCACTCTCTCTCTCTCTCACCGTCTGTCTGTCTTCTCCACCCTCTCTCTCTTTTCTCCACCCCCTCTCTCTCTCTTCTCCACTTCTCCTCTCTCTCTCTCTCTCTCACTCTCTCTTTCTCTCTCTCTCTCGTCTCTCTCATCTTCCTCCATCTCTCTCCTCCTCTTCTGCACACTCTATCCTCACTCTTTTCTCCACTCCTCTCTCTCTCTTACCTCTCTCTCCCTCTCTTCCTCCACTCTCTCTTCTCTCCTCCATCTCTCTCTCTCTCTTCTCCACCCTGTCGCTCTCTACTCCACTTCTCTCTCTTCTCACCGTCTCTCCTCTCACCTGCCTCTCCTCTCTCTCTCTCTCTCTCTTCTCATCTCTCTCTCTTGTCCACCCTCTCTCTCTCTCTCTCTTCTCCACCCTTCTCTCTCTCTCTTCTACACCCCTCTTCTCTCACTTCTCCACCCTTTCTCTCTCTTCTCCCTCCTTTCTCTCTCTTCCTCCACCCTTTCTCTCTCTTCTCCACCCTTCCTATATCTCTCTCCACCCTCTCTCTCTCCTCTTCACTCCACATCTCCCTTTCTCTCTTCTCCACCCTCTCTCTCCTCTCTCTCTCCCCTCCTCTCTCTCCTCTTCTCACTCCTTTTCTCCACCGTCTTTCTCTATCTCTCTCACCTCCACTCTCTCTCTCTCCTTCTCCACCCCCTCTCTTCTCTCACATCCACTCTCTCTCTCTCTTCTCCACCCACTCTCTCTCTCTCCACTCTCTCTCTCTCTCCCCCTCTGTCTACTCTCTCTCACCTCTCTCTCTCTCCACCACTCCCTCTCTCCTCTCTCTTCTCCACGCTCTCTCTCCTCACTCTCTCTCTCTCTTCTCACCCTCCCTCTCTCTCTCCTCACTCCTCTCTCTCGCTCTCTCGTTTCCCACCTCACTCTCTTTCCCTTCTCCACTCTCTCTCTCTCTCTCACCGTCTGTCTGTCTTCTCCACCCTCTCTCTCTTTTCTCCACCCCCTCTCTCTCTCTTCTCCACCTTTCTCTCTCTCTCTCCTCTCTATCTCTCTCTCTCTCTCTTCTGCACACTCTCTCACTCATTTTCCATCCTCTCTCTTTATCTCTCTCTCCTCCACTCTCTCTATCCTCCTCTCTCTCTCTCTCTTCTCCACCCTGTCGCTCTCTACTTCCACTGTCTCTCCTTCTTCACGTCTCTCCACCTGCACTCTCTCCTCTCTCTCTCTCTCTCTCTCTCTCTCTCTCTCTCTCTCTCTCTTGTCCACCCTCTCTCTCTCTCTCTCTTCTCCACCCTCTCTCTCTCTCTCTTCTACACCCTCTCTCTCTCACTTCTCCACCCTTTCTCTCTCTTCTCCACCCTTTCTCTCTCTTCTCCACCCTTTCTCTCTCTTCTCCACCCTTCCTATATCTTCTCCACCCTCTCTCTCTCTTTCTCCACCATCTCCCTTTCTCTCTTCTCCACCCTCTCTCTCTCTCTCTCTCTCTCTCTCTCCTCTCTCTCCTCTCTCTCTCTCTCTCTCTCTCTCTCTCTTTTCTCCACCGTCTTTCTCTATCTCTCTCACCTCCACTATCTCCTCTCTTCTCCACCCTCTCTCTCTCCTCCACTCTCTCTCTCTCTCTCTCTCTGTCTCCACCCGCTCTCTCTCCTCCACTCTCTCTCTCTCCCTTCTCCACACTCTCTCTTTCTCAACCACTCTCTCTCTCTCACTCTCTCTCTTTCTCTCTCTCTGAGATTTGATTTGTCAGTAAATATGGAAAAAACAAACATTATTGTTTTTAGAATGGGTGGTCATTTATCAGTTCATGAAAAATGGTTTTATGGAAATGCTGAAGTAAAAATAATTAATACGTATAAATATTTAGGGATGATGTTTTCAACAAAGCTAAGTCTAAATTTTGCATGGCAAGAATCTTGTAGGAAGGGGAAAAAAGGTGTAATAGAAATCCTAAAAACATTACGAAAGCTGAACTCAATAGACTGTTCCCTATTCTGGAAATTATTTGACACACAGATAGAACCGATGCTTACCTACGCTTCAGAAATATGGGGATTATATGTAAATACGCACATGGAAAAAGTTCACACATTTGCAATGAAACGTTTTTTAAATGTGCCAATACATTCATCTAACACTATACTATATGGAGAGACAGGAAGATATCCTTTATATATAAGAACCTTTGTGAAATGCATTAGATATTGGTTAAAACTATTGAAACTTCCACAAACACGTTTATGTAGACAGTCTTACGATATGTTAATTATACAGATGGAATTGGGTAAAGAGAACTGGATATATCAAGTTAAAAGAGTTTTGTCAGAGCATGGCTTTGGGATTGTATGGATGTATCAGGAGGTAGGTAATGAGCGCCAGTTTCTTTCGGAATTTAAAGATAGGCTTATTTGCTCCTTTAAACAAAACTGGCACTCAGATTTGGAAAGTAAAAATAAATATAGCTGGTTCTTTTCGTTCAAATCTGTATTCCAGACAGAAAAATATCTATCAATAGTTACTGACAAATGGCACAGACTTAATTATGCTCGATTCAGGTTAAGAACACTGGGTTTTAATGCAAACAAAAGATGGTTCCAGACTGAGACAGCATGCAATTACCATGTCCATTATGTGGTCATACTGTTGACGATGAAATTCATTTTTTGTTTCAATGTAAAGCATATGAAACTATACGAAAGAAACATAATTTCCTAAGTCTACAAGAAACAGAAAGTCCAGATATTATTTCTATTTTGTCGTCTGAAAACGAACATGTAATTAAATCTGTAGCTAAGTTTATTGCAGAAGCACAAAAATTAAGACAAAGCCATGTCAGCACCAACTATATAAACATATAATGATAAAGTCACCTTAAAGAGCAATGTATCCTCAAGTAAGCAGAGTTAAAAAGGCTGACATATATCACTTGTAATTTAAATGGATGGTCGATTCGATTGTTGTTTTTGCATTGCAGTTTGATTTTCCTTTTTCTTTTCTTTGTATTAACTAGGTAATTTGTAAATGTATATACGCCAATGTTATCATTATAATTAGTTCGCTATACGTGGATGGACCCGTTCTTTTTGCCAAACTTAATTGTACTGATCACGTATTTCACTTTTATTTACTGTAAATGTATATACGCCAATGTTATCATTATAATTAGTTCGCTATACGTGGATGGACCTGTTCTTTTGCCAAACTTAATTGTACTGATCACGTATTTCACTTTTATTTACTGTTGACAAAATATTTGTGTAC
>JAQIHA010000778.1:0-13189 GCA_028751875.1 Rapana venosa
GCAGCTGTTGTTTTTTTTCAGCTTCATTTTGAATACCACACACAAGTCGGGTCACTCCCTATGTCACTCCGGGGTATTTTTGTTCGGGCTCTTTTTATGCTGGATTTGAAGCGCCGTGTTAAATAAAATTTTTTTTGGGTTAGGGATCTTCCCGTTTGGCGCATGCCATTGCCCCCTTGACTGCTTGGGGGAAGAGGTTTTTGCAAGGGTAATCGGTGGTGCAGGAAAACTCCACAAACTATCCCCCCGTCTTTGGGTCTCCCCATTCCCAAACGCCCAAACTTTTCCCGGGCCCATTGGTTTTAAAGTCAGGACCAACTTTGGCTTAAAAAACCCCTTTGGATGATGATGATTCCTTTTTGGGGTATTTTTTTTATGGTCATTCAAGATTTTCATAAAATTCTTCTACTTCTCACTTAGGGGCAATGAGTCATAGATTTTTATAGGGTGATGTTCTTGGGTTGGCCGACACCCGATCTGATAACCTCTGGAACCCGGGTGTAAGCTGAAAATGCACCCCACTACTTCCTTTTCTGACAATAAATCCCACTCCATTTGGGTGATTTTTCCCTTTTGGCCACTGTCCCATCTTGTTCCCTTTTTCTTCAGTCAAGGTCTCACCAAATCCTTCCATCCACTTTTTTCCCAGTCCAAAATGCCCCATTAGAAACACTCTCTTTAAAGTGCCCTTTACACATTGATACCATTGTCTACAGGGGTTTCTCAATTCGTGTTTCCCGCGATAAACTTAGTCACGATTTAATTACAGTTCTTTTCATCGACAAAATAAAAAAATAATCTTGACGTTCTTTTGCTTGTTGTAGACTTAAATTTAGCTTCTTTCTATAGTTTGATAGCTTAACATGGAAAAAAAAAAAAGAATTTCATCATAAACAAATGACCACATAATGACATAAAATTGCAAGGCATAACAAGTCAAGTCAAGTCAATCAAATTTTATTTCCAGGGGAATTAATAACGAAATCCTGGACCTGTGCAACCAACGTAGGGGCTAAACCCAGAGAAGAACAAAAACCCAAAACGGCCAAAGATTAAAAAACATCAACAGGTCATCAAGAAAAGATACTGAGGCCAGGGGGAAACTGATTTCAGAACAATGCTCCAAGGTTAAAGGCAAGGGCGAAAGGAACAGAAAAGGGGCTACCAACCACAAGGACTAACCAACCCACAGCCAAAGACCTCCTTATTGAAACAAAGGGGGGTCACCCTTTACGAAGGCCACTATCATGAAGAATGGACAAATATTGCAGCGCCCTTACAACTACAACGAAGGCTGATCCAAACAAACTTCACGAGCAAACCCCCGACCATCAACCAAAGAAAAACAGGGCTGAGGAAGGGGTAGAAGAAGCAGTAAGATCCCTGAAAGGGGGCAAGTCCCGGGGATTGACAACACCCCGGGCTGAGCTCATAAAGAAGGGAGGCCCAAATGATCAAGGCATTAGCAATCACTGCCCCCCCCATCTGGGCCACAAAGAGTGGCCTAACAGTGACCCAAACCATCTAGTTCCACTTCCAAAAAAGGGGGACCTAAAAGTCCAAAAAAACGGAACAATCAGTCGATAACCACCAAGCAAGTTACTACGCATTGCCTTGAACAGACTGAAACCACAACAAAGAAATCCCAACGAAAACAGGAGGATACAGACCAGGGCGAAGCACGCGAGCAATCTTCAACATCAGAATGCTCATAGAGAAGCATCTCCAACATCACTACAGCCACAACAACTTCATTGACTCAAGAAGGCCCTTTGCCGAGTTGGCAAGAAGCTCTGGGCAAGTCAGAGAGACATAGCTTTGACAGGACCTGATTTAAGTCATCCAGGCGCTGTAGACCTCCACAGGCATCCCATGGGTGGAAAATCGGAAGTTCTTCCACTCAGATGGGGTTCGACAAGGCTGCCCCTTCCCCCGTTTTTTTCACGTGTTTCCCGGGGAACATCATCAGGGGGCCCTCCCTTTACTTTAAAACCACAATCACAATAGAGGAAAGGGCCCATCTCAATCTCGATACGCAACGATATTGATCTAAAGGGCCGCAGTGAAAGAACCCGGGATCTCCACCAAACGAAACATCAGCCAATGCCCACGGAAAGGAGATCACACGGAAAAGAGAAAGATCCTAGTGAACAGTACCACACCGACCACTCCCCACCAGCATCAAATGAGTGGCGAACACTAGAGAGGTGGAAACCTTTCAAGTCCCTTTGGGAGCAGCATCACCAAAGAAGGCACGAGCACACAAGCGGTGAAGATCGACTTGCTGTGGCACTCTCCTCCATGACAAAGCGCGAAAGTGGGGAGAAACCACAACATCAGAACCCCACACTAAGGTCAACTCTACAAGGCACTCGTCACATCCATTGCCTTGTAACGCTGTGAAGCATGGACCCTTACTGCCGATTTTAGAACGTCGCATTAAAACCTTTGAGATAAAAGTCCTCAGGGGGATCCTGAACATCACCTACAAGACCGTAAAACCAATGACTACGTCTGGCAGCAGATCAAAGGCACTGCTGCAAACAAAAACCATGCTAGATACAGTCAAACGGGGAAAACTGAAATGGTTTGGCCACACAACAAGCAAAAAACAGCCTGTCAAAGACAGTCCTGCAGGGAATGTGGAAGGAGCAAGAGGCAGGGACGACCACGCAAAAGCTGGATATCCAACATCAAGGAGTGGACCGGCCTCACTGTACCAAACCTCCTGAAAGCAGCCCAGGACAGAACCATTTGGCGGTCCACTTGCAGCGTCCGTGCGGGTACCCCAACGGTCGTCCCGACCAAGGGATGAGTGAGAGTGTGAGACATTGAATAAGCAATACATTTGCTTCTTTTCATCAAGCCATCTATCTAAGAACAAATTTCTTAATGATTAAGAGAGGGATTGAAAAGAGGGAATTCTTAGAACAGAATTTCCAGAAGGTGGGGATGCTATTTCTACTGAGGGGTCCCCGACAGCTTCACGGGAACAGTCTTATCTGCGGGAGCGAAAATCCTACCTATGTGAGTAAATGCAGAGATCTGGCCTTCAAACAGACCACACACGTTAAGGAAGACTGGAACCGGGAACTCTTGCCCTCAGTTATAAAGGGGGATATCACACACGACGCTGAAAACCGCTAGGCGTGCACCCCCCACCCCCCCACCCCCCCCCCCCTACCACCCCTCCCCTCCCCCCTCCCCTCCAACCTCCTTCCCCTTCCTAAAAGCAAAGGAACTGGTGATTAAAATTCCAAGTAGTCTGAAAATCCTTCCTTGATGTAAATAATTACTGCTGACAATTTTCAACTTTTGGCTTCAGTTAGCTGGAAAATTCCTAGTTACTACTTTTTTCTTTTTCTTCTTTTTTTTTTTCTCACTTTTTTTCTTCCTTTCCTCAATTTGTCTCATGAAGTTGTGTGTGTGTGTGTACGTGTGTGTGTGCGCGTGCGTGCGTGTATGTTTGTGACACAGAGAACGAGAGTGAGTGAGTGAGTGTGTGTGTGCGTGCGTGCGTGCGTTTGTGTGTGCTGGAGAAAGAGACAGACAGACGAGACAGAGTCCGTTTTGTGTGCGTGTGTGAGTGGAAGAGAGACAGACAGACAGAGAGAGACAGATCTCTGTGTGTGCGTGTGGGGTGTGTGACACAGAAAAGAGAGTGAGTGAGTGAGTATGTGTTCTGTGTGTGTGTGTGAGACAGACACCAAAAGGAGAAGAGAGAGAGAGAGAGAGAGAGAGAGTCTCTGTGGTTTGAGAGACAGACAGACAGACAAACAGACAGAGAGGGAGAGAGAGAGAGAGAGAGAGAGAGAGAGAGAGAGAGTGGGGTGTGTGTGTGTGTGTGAAAGAGACAGAGAGAGAGAGGGGAAGAAGACAAAACAGAGAGAGAGAGAGATGTGTGAAAGAAAACAGGGAGAGAGAGAGAGGAAGAGAGAGAGAGAGATAGAGAGAGAGAGAGTGAGTGTGTGTGTGTGTGTGTGTGTGCGTGTGTGTGTAAGACAGACAGAGAGAGTCTCTGTGTGTTTGAGAGACAGAGATACAGACAAAAAGAGAGAGATGTGTGTGTGTGTGTGTATGAAAGAGACAGAGACAGACAGACAGACAAACAGAGAGAGAGAGAGAGAGTGTGTGTGTGTGTGTGTGTGTGGAAATGAAGGGGGGGGGAGGGGGTGCCTCACACACACAGACATCATTGCCCCGGCCTCCCCCTGGTTGCCTCATCAAAGTCAAAGAAACAGCTGCACTCCCCCTATCTGGGCGCACCCGCGCATGTGTGTGTGTGTGTGAGAGAGAGAGAGAGAGTGTGTGTGTGTGTATGTGTAAGAGAGAGAGAGAGGAAGAGAGAGAGAGTGGTGTGTGTGTGTATGTGTAAGAGAGAGAGAGAGGAGAGAGAGAGAGTGTGTGTGTGTGTGTATGTGTAAGAGAGAGAGAGAGGAGAAGAGAGAGAGTGTGTGTGTGTGTGTATGTGTAAGAGAGAGAGAGAGGAGAGAGAGAGAGTGTGTGTGTGTGTGTATGTGTAAGAGGAGAGAGAGGAAGAAGAAGAGAGTGTGTGTGTGTAAAGAGAGAGAGAGAGAGAGTGTGTGTGTGTTGTGTATGTGTGTGTGAAGAGTGTGTGTGTGTGTGTGTAAGAGAGAGAGAGAGAGAGTGTGTGTGTGTGTGTAAGAGAGAGAGAGAGAGAGAGAGAGAGAGTGTGTGTGTGTGTGTGTGTGTGTGGTGTGTGTGTGTGTGTGTGTAAGAGAGAGAGTGTGTGTGTGTGTAAAGAGAGAGAGAGAGAGTGTGTGTGTGTGTGTAAGAGAGAGAGAGTGTGTGTGTGTGTGATAGAGAGAGACACAATTGACAATTGACACAATTTTATTGCTATTTAGCAATCAAGCCATATAGCGCTGCGGCGCGGTAACAACGAATATCGAACGCGACGCGATTACAATGACAGGAAACCATGGCAGTGGTGGTATGTACATCAAGATCGATACATTATTGTCTGTGTCTCAAGTGTCTCAATTTTCAAACCAGCCTTTCCTTTTCCAGTCTACAGCCAGCGAAGTCAGCCCATGTAAGACCGGATCAGGTCCCGAAGATGATGTAACTCCTGCTCAGCACTCGCCACCACTGTCTCTGTGTGTTGTGTGTTAGTACACTGTTTCCCTTTACGAAGTCTGGCAAGCCTGACACGTTCTTCTGGCAACATGTTTTTCTCTTCTTGCTTGATGTACCAGAACACACACTTAGATTCCTCGCCAGGATCTCCATTCCAAGATATTCCAGGATGATGTCATCTGATTCACACATCACAATGTTTTGATCAACGAACTATGTACCACCACCTTTCGAAACCGTGTGTTTCTCTTGCTGTCCCTTATCGACGCTGTACACGTTTGTCAGTTAGAGTAGACAACATACTGTTTCACAATACCAGCATCAGTATCAGAGTCATCCACTGTGCAGCCAACTGTCAGCTCTTCCTGCACATCAGCACCTCAGAAGACACACAGATCTTGCTGTCTGTTGCTGGATCACACAGTAGATCAAGTGAATCTGGTGTGGCTGAGGCATTCAATTCACTGCTGACACATAGTTCTGTGTACACACTGGTTTGTTTTGCTTCTGTTTCCACATCGAGCAGGGAGTCAATGTTACACAAGACCGCTCTTCCAAGACACTGTTATTGTCACATTGGCGACTTGCCTGTCTTTCTTGGTGTTGTCTACTTCTTTGAACATCGCGACGTCTTTGACAAGGGGTTTCTTGCGATAGTACTGAACACGGGAGTTACGGTTCAGCACCGGTCCACCATTTCTGTTGACACTGCTTGTCAGCTGCTTCATTCGCAAGACGAACACAACACTGCCGCTCTCCCCCGCGACTTTCCAACTCGATACGACGTTGTCGATCAGCAGGCGTTTAAAGTTGTTATTACAGTAGCTGGAAGGCCAGTAACTGACATTTTGAAGCTAAAATGCAAAAATTTGCAGCAGCTTACTAACAGAACACCCCGTTCAGTTCTCGTCCCGTCACGTCGTCCCGTGATAGAGAAGAGAGAGACAGAGAGAGAGAGTGGTGTGTGTGTGCATGTGTGTGTTTTTGTGTGTGTGTGTTGCATTTGTGTGTGTAAGAGAGAGAAAGAGAGAGTGTGTGTGAGTAAAGAGAGAGGAGAGAGACAGAGTGTGCGTGTGTGTGTGTGTGTGCGTGTGTGTGTGTGAGCGCGCTCTCTCTCTATCAATTTAACATATCAATTTTTACAAGGAGGGGCATAAGACGAATATGTGCGTGTTTTTTTCTATTTATTTATTTATTCTTTTATTCATGTATTCTTTTATGTCGAGGATAATAGAATAAACACCCATGTGCTTTTTTACATCTAGTCCCCGTGTGTATGCAGTTTTGTAAATTTTGTCAACCGTTGTGTGTGCGTGTGTGTGAGAAAGTCAAATTCAAAGTTAAACTTTTATTTTCAGATGGTACATTGAATAAGCAGTGCATTCGCTTTTTTTCATCAAGCCATCTATCCAAAACAAAAAAAGAAGAAAGATAATATATATGCAGATATAGAATAAAAACCTAATCATTGTGCGTGTGTATGCGTGCGTGCGTGCGTGCGTGCTCGCGTGCGCGCGCGTGTTGCTGTTGTTGTAGTTGTTGCTGCTGTTCTTGTTGTTATGTTGGATATTAGAGGAGGTAAACGGAAAGAAAGTGCTTTGCTGTTAAAAATAAAATTGTGTGTAGTGTGAATGTGTGTGTGTGTGTGTGTGTGAAAGAGAGAGAGGGACAAAGAGGCTGAGGGAGAGAGAGACAGAGAGACAGAGAGAGAGACAGAGAGAATGAGTGTGTGTGTGTCAGTGAGTGGTGTGTGTTTGTGTGTGTGAAAAAAGAGAGAGAGAGAGAGAGAAGAGAAGAGAGAGAGAGAGAGAGAGAGAGAGAAGGACAAAGAAAGTGAAGGGAGAGAGAGACACAGAGAAAGACAGAGAGAGGGACTGTATGTGGGCGTGCACGCTCGCGCGTGTGTCTGTCTGTATGTCTCTGAGCGCGCGCGCGCGCGCGCGTGTGTGTGTGTGTGTGTGTGATTTACTGTACCGTGTCTATATTCATTGCCTAAGTTACGTGGCTGGGCGCTCTCTCACTCATAAACATGTCTGACACCTCTTTCAAGTGGGGACCACGCCTTCCTCCGCTGTCAGAGGCCAGCTTCCACCATACACCTTTATTCAGCCTGTGGCTATGTAGAGGGGGCCTTGGAGGTGTTTTGGGCGCTTTTTTAATATTATTGATGGACGCTATATCCGTTCGGATAAAGCGGTTGTTGTTGACAGTGTTTGTTGTTTGTTGTTGTTGTGTCATCACCCAGGGGTCACCCAGAACGTGCACTCTTATTTCACCCACTCCTGCCTGAGAATCGGTGTAAGACCGTAAGTGACACACACAACAGGGGAAGAGTAGGCCATTGTGTGCTAGTGGGGAACAGGTGACAAAATGTACAAAACCAAAATTATACACACAGGGGACTGGATGTAAAACTTAAAAGTACTCGAGCGCCTTATTCCCTTATCCTCGAATTAAAAGAATAGGAACAGAAAAAAACAAACGAAGAAGTTTTGCGTGAGTGACTCGTTTTCAAGTACCTTGCCATATCGGCAGCCATACTCCGATTTCAGAGGAATGTTTACTTCTACTTTAAAAGGAGAGTGCAGGGTGTTGAGCTCAGAGTTGGAGACAATCTCAACATGACATTTTATATCATAACAACATTTTAATGCAGGCCTCGGCACTTTGCTATTTTTATTTTATTTCAAGGAAAATGGAATAAGCACTCATGTGTGGGTTTTTTTACATCCTGTCCCTCGCGTGTATGCAGTTTTGTCAATTTTGTCATCTGTTCCCACCGGCACGCAATGGCCTACTCGTCCGACAAGCGGAACGGGTTTTTAACGTGTTTGCAAGATGTTCTGCGTGTGTTCGCGCACGGGACCTCGGTTTATAGTCTCATCAGGTGGACTTGCACCAATCACTGACAAAACTTTTGACCTGGGTCAGTTCATCATTATAGAGCATATTTATTTTATTGGTGTGTTTGTTTTTTCTTTTTTGGTTTTGTTATTGTTGTTGTTCACCATTAATGTAGCCACATTCTGTGTTCAGACAAGATGTCTAAATACGACACTAGTGCGTATGCAGATTATGTTTTTCAATGTTGCCATCGGTACGCACCGCCATGTAATGGCCAACTCTTTTGAAAGGCGAAACAGTTTTTGGCAGTGTGTGGAAGGTGCTCTGCATGTGTTTGCACTCTGGAGTTTGATTTATAGTCTCATCCGAAGGGATTTTGTGGGAGTGGAGTCGGTACTGATGTTAACTCCTTCGGAGGAGCCTATAAACCGAGGCCCCGTGTTCGAACGCATGCAGAACATCTTGCGCACACGAAAAAACCTGTTAGCTTTTTTGGAAAAAAGTAGGGGCCATTGGGGTTTCCGGTGGAAAAAGATGAAAAATTGACCCAAAAACCCCATACACCAAGGGGGAAAAAAATGGATGTAAAAAAAAACCAGGGGTGCTTTTTCCATTTTCCTCGATGTAAAAAAAAATAAATTAAAAAATTTAAAAAAAAATAGGTAAAAACTCCAGGAGAAAGATCTCCTAGAATAGTCTCTTTTCCCCTTTTGGTATTTTTTTCCCCCCCCCCCCCAACCCCCCCCCCCCCCTTCCTTCCCCCCAAAATCCTTTTATGAGATTTTTAGATTGGGTTTTGAATGTGCCTTTTCATGCAGAACATTATTGCGCACACGAAAAACCCTTTGCCTTTTTAATAGAACTGCATCCAGGGTTGTTGGGAGATGGATGGCACAGACATCCTAGCATGCCCCAGTGCTTCAAAGAGAAGAATGGACTCCGCCCCAAAACCACCTACCTTTGGGAAAAAAAAATAGGGGGCCCCTTGCCCATGCCAAATTCCCAGGGAAATGAAGGGAGAAAGGGCAGGGGGAAGTTAAATCGTCGCTGGGGTGAAACACCCGTGAGGGGCAATGAGTTAGCAGCAGCAATCCTATTGAATTTTTCACAGGGGTTTACTTAGCCTTTTTCCTAAAAAAAATTGGGAAAAAAGGGGGGGGGGGGGGGGGGGGGGGGGGGGGGGGGGGGGGGGAGGGGGGGGGGGGGGGGGGGCCCCAAATTTTAAAAAGAGAGAGAGACGACAGACAGACAGACAGGGGCCGAGAAGCAATATCTCGAATTGATAAAGGGGATTAGAATGTCCATAACAAAAAAATGCGGGAAAAAGGAAGGGGGGGGGGAGGGTTTTCGCAAAAAAGCATAGGAAAAGGGAAAGGGCAAAAGAGGACAACAGAAGGGAAAAAGAAAAGGGGGGAAAAAAGAAGACAGGGGGAAAAACACAAGGGGAAAAAAGGGGGAAAAGGGGGGGGGGGGGGAGAGGGGGGGGGGGGGGTGGGGGGGGGGGGGGGGGGGGGGGGGGGGGGGGGGGGGGGGGTAGGGGGAACCCCGAAAAATTTTACAAGGGGAAAAACGGAAAAACCCCTTTTTAAAAGAACCCAAATCAAATTTTTTTGGGGGGGGGGTTTTTTGGGGTTTTGGAAAAACACAGGGGCCCACCACCAAGTCCTCAAAAAACTACAAAGGGACGTCCCTTAAAAAAAAACAAAAGGCCCCCGGTTTTCTTTTTAAGGCTTCTAAATAGAAACCCGTATTTAAAAAAGAAATTAAAATTTAATTGGCCGCAGGGGTTTTTTTAAAATTCCGGCCGTTTAAACAAGGGTAAAGTTACGCGGGGGGGGGAAAACAGGAATTGGAATTTTTTTAAAAAGGGGGAAGGGGAAGGGGGGGGAAGGGAAAAGTGGAAAAGGTTTATTTTTGGGGAAAATTTGGGGAAAATATTACAAATAAATTTTTTTTCTTTTAAAGTTTGACTTAAAGGGGTTTTTTGGGGAATTATTTTTAGGAAAAGTTGGTGTGTGTTTTGGTTTTTGGGGTTCCAAAAAAATTTGGGGGTGGTGTGTGGGTTTTGTGTGTTGGGGGTTTTTGTTTTGTGGGTGGTGTTTGGGTTTTAAAACTGTAAAAAAAGTTGGGTTTTTATTTTTTATAAAAAAATTTGAATTTTTGTGTTTGTTTTTTTAAAATTTTTTTTTTTATTTTAGTTTTTTTTTAAAAAAACAATTTTTTTGATTTTTTTGTAAAAAAAAAGAAAAATTTTAAAAAAATTTTTTATTTTTGTAATTTAAAAGGGGCCCCTTTCTCCCCCCCCAAAAAGAAGGGGCCCAAAAAGGGCACAGGGGAAAAAACCCGGGCGCCAAAACCAAACACCGTTGCCTTTGGTTTTTGGCGAACATGGAAAAAAGGGCCCTTGGGGTTTTTTTTAAAGGGCAAAAGCCCAGGTGAAGGGGGAAAGCCTTTTTGGGGGGTCTAGGGCCAGCCAAAGTTGCCCTGGGGGGCTTAAAAAACATTTTTCCCCACACAATCTGCTCTGCTGGTTTTTGTTTTCTTCTATAACTCTGCTGCCCGGGATTTTTGTTGCCGTTTTCTGCCTTGCTGCTGTTTTTCTGGGTGTATCGGGTTTCTGTTTTTACACCCCTTTAAATCAGCATCACACCTTTTCAGGGGCAAGCATGTTCAAGTTTAAGGGTGGGAACCCTTTTAAAAATTTTTTTAAAAATTTTTTATCCAAAAAAACGTTTTAAAATCAGAGTTTTATTCAGGGAAAGGACCTTTTTTTTGGGTTAAAAAATACCCACCCCCCCTAAAAAAAAAAAAACCCCCCCCAAACCCCCCTTTAACCCCCTAAAAAAAGAAAAAAAAAAAAGAAAAAAAAAATGGGAACCTTGTGGGAAAAAAAAAAAAAAAAAAAAAAATAAATTGCCCCCGCCCCCCCCCGGTTTGTAAAAAAGGGCCCCCCCCCCGGTTTCGGTTTTTTTCCCCCCCCCCTTGTTTTTAAGTAAAAATTAAAAAAAAAATTAAGGTTTGTAAGGGAACAGAGCAGCAAACAGCAGAGTAGTATAGTCGCGTCGTCGTTTGTTTTTTGTTGTTTTTTTAAATTTCTGCTGCTGTTGTTGTTATTTTTTACTTTTTATTTGTTTGTTGTTTTTTTCCAAAATACCCCAAGTCATTTTAAAAACAAAAAACTCAGCGAAAGAAATTCGATGTAAGTCTCAAAATGTTTTTTTGAAACAAACCCTTTTTGGGTTTGGAGGTTTTTTAAAAAAGGGCCCTCCCCGAAGGGTTAGGTTTTTTGTGTTTCGCCCACTGCCCTTTCAAACAGGGAAAAGCCAGGGGGCGAAAGTTTGGGCAGGGGGTTAGAGGGGTCGAAATTGTTGGGCCCCGACCCGGTTTTGTTTTTCGAGGGCCCCTGTTTTCCCCCAAAGATTTTTTTTCCCCCCGAATTTTTTAAAGCTACTACCCCCACCCACTTTTTCCCTGAAATCTGGGCCCGGTATGCCATGGCCCGTGGTCATGTTAGGTGGCATGGGAAAAACCCGGTTTTCTTTCCTGTTTTCTTTTTTGTCACTTGCAGGAGGTTTTGCCTGCGGGGCCCCAGCCGACACGAAACCCACTTCGTGGTAGTTCATCAGAAAGTTTGGAAAAAAAAACACACACCAAAACCCTTTTGCTTTTTTTTTAAAAGGCAGGAGGGAAAGGGCTGGACAGGGCAGTAAAATTTTTTTTATTTTTTTTATTTATTTTATTTTTTTTTATCGAGGATAAAAGGAATAACGGAAAAAGCTTTTTTTTTTTCATTTTCCCTTTTCCCCCTTTGTTTTTCGGTTTTGTAAATTCTCTCATCTGTTCCCCCCCGGGGACCGATGGCCTCCCCCTTTTTAAAAGCGGAACAGGTTTTTTTTAACCTTTTGCGCAAGAAGGGGGGGGGGGGGGTAAGGGTAAAAAAAAGAAACAATTTTGTGATAGGGAAAGGGAAAAAAAGGGGGGGAGGGAAAGGGGAAAAACAAGAAAAAACGCACATGATCACTTTCAAAAGCTTGTGCAACAAAACCCCCTTTCCCCTTTTCCCCTGCAAAAAGGAAAGGGCCCAAAAAAACGGTTTTTTGGATTTACTGAAATTTCCCCGCATTTCATCCTGCCCTTTTTACCCGAAATTTTAGGCTTTTCTAAACCCGAGTCAAGTTACCCACGACCCATTACCCGAAAGAATTATGTGCAGTGCCCCACAACAACTCCTAAAGAGTTACTTAATTAAGAGAGAAGTCAAATCAAGATTTCTGTGTAAAAGAGAGTGGGTAAAGGCTTCAGGAAGGAAAAAGAACAGAAAGAAACGGTTCAAAAATGCTACTCGCTACTCAGTTCAAGCAATCTGTCATTGACGTGGATGAAACGTACAGCTGCTTATGTACCTAGATCCAAAAGAAAATATGCACGTTAAATATCCAAGGCAAAATATCCAAAATCTCACAGCACAATCATTGCAGCTCGCCTCCACCAAAGTCTCAAAAATGCTGGTACAGACTTTAGAAAAGAAAAAGAAAAGAAGTCACCCACAAAGAGCAGTAAACAGATTTTTTTTATATTCAAAAACCACCAAGGCTAAAAAAAAGAGAAAAAGAGTGAAGGAGTGAAGAAAAAAATAATAAAGAAAGAAACAGTTTAGGACAAGGAAGTGGGAACTTCAGCATCTTTCTTTCTTTCTCTCTTTCTTTCTTTCTTTCTCTCTTTCTTTCTTTCCTTTACCCATTGTGAAGCCACTTTCCCCCCCTTGCGCGCAGTGCGCACGTGCGACGCTTGTCAAGCGATTTGACCAATCAGCGTCAGGGGTGATTAGGTTAAGCGCAATAACTCTGCCGCCCTTGCGACTGCCCCCCCCCCCCCCCCCCTTCCCTCCCCACCCCAACCCACCACCCTCCACCCTCACCCCTTCTCCTCCTCCTCCTCCACCTCAACCCTACCCAGTTTTGTCCCCTGCTTCACCCATTTTCTTTGACGCTTCACTCCCCCCCCCCCCCCCCCCCCCCCCCCCCCCCCCCCCCCCCGCTCATTTTCTCCTCGGTCAACCCTGTCCTTCTCCTATCCACCCCCACCCCCCCTCACCGCTTTCTTCAAGTTTGGGTTCCTCAGTTAGTTAGTGTCTGTGGTTGGCTTGGCGTGTTTGGATTGCAAATTTTAATAATAGCCCGTCTGTCGCAATTTTACCCAGAAGCGTCTCTGTCCGTCACTTCTCTAGTCTGTGCAGACTATTGCC
>JAQIHA010000779.1:0-13173 GCA_028751875.1 Rapana venosa
CATTTTGCTGTAGTTTTTCAAAAAGAATCGGTTGTTGTTTTTTGTTGTTTTTGGGTTGTTTCTTTAAATTTTCCCTTTATATTTATTCATCCCAATTAAATTAATTTTTTCCCTTCCCCCCAAAAAAACCGTGTGTTGTTGTGGCCAAAAGGCCAATTACATTTTAAACCCGGGCCCTTAGTTAAAAGTTCTCTCCCCTTTTCTCTCTCTTTTTGTCTGCTTTTCTGTCTGTCTGTCTGTCTGTTCTTTTCTCTCTCTCTCTCTCTCTTCTCTCTTCTCTCTTCTCTCTCTCTCTCTCACAGCACCACAGACAAAAAAATTACAAACCACTCTCACCCCCCCGAAACCTCCCCCCCCCCCCACAAACAAAATTTAAAAAAACCGCAAAAAACTTCTGCCCTTTCTGCAACTTTCTCTGTGTGTGGGGGTTATTTATATATATATAAAATTATTTATTTTTTTTATTTATATTTATTAAACTTCTACAAAACTTTTTCATATACAACCACCCCTTTCCCACCTCACACCACCCCCCCCTATAAAAAAAAAATTTTTGCTCTCTCTCTCTCTCTTTTCCCCCCCCTCCCCCCCCCCCCCCTTTCTCTCCACTCTCTTCTCTCTCACACACACACACACACACAATTTCAGCCCAAAAAGATTATGTTTTGCCCCTTAACACAAGAAAACCAAGCCCAACCCCACGACTGACTAGCCGCCTACTTGCAGTCTGTGTGTGTGGGGGAGAGAGGGGAGAGAGAGGAGAGAGAGAGAGAGAGAAAAGAAGACGAGGAGAGAGAGAGGGGAGATAAAAGAGAGAAAGGGGAAGGAAAAAGAGAGAGAGGGGTTTTTGAGGAGAGAGGGGAGAGAGGAGAGAGTGAGAGGGAGAGAAAATTAAGGAGGGGGAGAGGAGCGATGAGGGAGAGAGAAAGGAGAAGAGGGGAGGGAAAAGAGGGAGGGGGAAGAAGGAGGGAGAAAAGGAGAGAGAGAGATGAGAAAAGAGAGAGAGAGAGAGGAGGAGAGAGAGAAAAGAGAGAGAGAGAGAGAGGGGAAAAGAGAGAAAAGGGAAGAGAGAGAGTTGAGAGAGAGGGAGAGAGAAAGAGAGAGGAGAGGGAAGAGAGAGGAGAGAAAGAGGGGAGAGAGAGAGAAGGGGAGAGGAAGAGGGGAGGAAGGATGGAGAAAAGTGGACGAAAAGGATTAAGGAAGAGAGAGGGGGAAGAGGGGAGAGAGTGTGGGGCCCTGTATTTCTAGCCCTAGGTATAGGTTTAAAAGGACAAACCCTAGGTATAGTTAGGGCTAGTGGGGGTTTTGGGACAAAAGGAAAACCCCAAGCGAGACTTGAGAATGCCCCCTGTTGGTTGCCTCCCTGGCCCCTGAACCCCCTGGGCAGGGGGGGAGGGGGAGGGCAGCCTCGTGCATACTGAGGGCTTAATTTCCCCTTTTACTGCCCCCTCCAAATTTCCTTCCCCCAAAAACCCCTGAGAGAGAGGGTGAGAGAGGGGAGGGGCTGGGGGGAGGGGAGGGGAGAGGCAGGGGGGAGGGGGGGAGAGAGGGAGAGGAAAAGGGGAGGGGAGGGAGGGGGAGAGGGGGAAAAAGAGGGTTGAGGGAGGGGGAAAAAAGAGGGGAGGAAAAAGGGGGGAGAGAGGGGGGAGGGGGGAGGAGAGGCAGGGAGGGAGGGGGGGGGAATTGGAAAGGGGGAAATTTTGGTTTCATTAAAAATAACCCCCTTTTTTATGGGTAAGCAACAACCTTTTTGGCGAGGGGTACACAAAACCCACTTTTCCCACCAAACCCCCCCCCCCCACCGTGCCAAAACCACACACACACACCAAAACACACCCCCACCACTCTCTCTTCTCTTCTCCCCTCTCTTCTCTCTTCTCTCTTCTCTCACCCTTTTAAACCCCTCTGTTGTGTTTTCTGTCTGTCTATCTAGTTGTTTTTAACATCACGTTTAAAGCGGAAAAGTCGAAAACATTCTTTCTCCTCTTGCTCTCTCGCTTTCTTTTGTTGGTATCACTTTTGGGAAAAAACTTGAAATCCCAAAATGAACACACCCCCAATACAACCGCTAATGGGGTGACACCCAATTTAAAAAAAATAAACATTGGAGGAAAAATGGGGCAAAAGGATTTTAATCAGCAAAAAGAATGCAGAAAAGAGAAGAAGAGAAGAAGGGGAAGAGAGAGAGAGAGAGAGAGAGACGGGGAGTGAGAGAGAGAGAGGAGAGAGAGAGGGAAAAAAAAAAAAAAAAAAAAAAAGTGAGAGAAAGGGCAGAGAGAGGCGACAAAAAACCAAGCAAAACAAAACAAAAAACAAAAGCAACAGAAAAAGAAAAATAAAACAGGAAAAAAATGATAAAAATTTGAAAATTAAGAGCTGCCAAAAGGGGAAAAAATTTAAAAAAAGCATGAAAACACCATTACCATACACTCACGAACCCCCCCCCCCCCCCCCTTTCCCCCCCCCCCCCCCCACCCCAAAAAAAAAACAAACAAACCACACACCACCCCAAAAAACCAACCATCACAACACCCCCCCCCAAAAAAAAACCCCACACACACATAAAAGTAATGCCAAACCCTGACCTTTCATCACAGAAACACGCCAGTACCAAAAAAAAAAAACCCACCACACAGTTGAACAGTCAGAATTGCAGGGGCTCTAAAGTTTTTATAACATACCACGAACTGTTTTCTGACACTGCTGACACAAACACAGAGAGAGAAAGAGAAAGAGAAAGAAAGAAGAAAGAGAGAGAGAGAGAGATGAGAGAGAGAGAGAGAGAGAGAGAGAGAGAGAGAGACGGAGAGAGAGAGAGAAGAGAGAGAGAGAAAAAAAAAAACCCAAAAAAACAAGCACCAGAAACAGAAAAAAATAACAGAGAAAGTGATAAAACAATTCCAAAAATGACGAGCTGCAAGGGAAAAAGTTAAAACAGCATGAAAAACATCATTACCATACACTCACGCAACCCCCACCCCCACCACCCCCTACTTTCCCCCCCACCTCCCCACCCCAACAAACAAACAACAAACAAACCACAACACCCCCCCCCCCAAAAAACACCCATCACAACTCCCCCCCAAAAAAACAACAACTCACCACATAAAAGTGATGCCAAACCCTGACCTTTTAAACACAGAATCGTGCTAGTACCCCCACAAACCCCCACAAACACACCACACAGTTGAACAGTCCAGAATTGCAGGGGCTCTATAAGTTTGTAATATACACCAGAAAAACTCTCTTTCTGACACTGCTGACACCAAACACAGAGAGAGAAAGAGAGAGAGAGAGAGAGAGAGAGAGAGAGAGAGAGGAGAGAGAGAGAGAGAGAGAGAGAGAGAGAGAGAGAGAGAGAGAGAGAACAAAATACCCCACAAAAAACCAAGCAACAGAAACCAAAAAGAATAACAGAGAAAGTGATAAAACATTTCAAAATGACGAGCTGCAAGGGAAAAAGTTAAACAGCATGAAAAACACCATTACCATACACTCACGCAAACCACCCCCTCCCCCCTCCTTTCCCCCACACCCCCACCCCAACAAACAAACAAACAAAAAAACCACACACCCCCAAAAAATCAACCATCACACCCCCCCCCAAAAAAAACCCAAAAAAACCAACCCAACACACACATAAAAGTGATGCCAAACCCTGACCTTTTAAACACAGAATCTGGCCAGTACCCCCCAAAAAACCACCACACACACCACAGTTGAACAGTCCAGAACTGCAAGGGCTCTATAAGTTTGTATACACACCACGAACACTCTATTTCTGACACTGCTGACACCAAACATGAACACACCCAAAATGTCTGCACTGCATTGCTTGAAAGCAGCAAATGGCCTCCACTTCTCAGGCTACTACTAATCTTTCCTGCCCACCAAAATCAACTTGGACAGGCTGAGTGACCAAGGAAAGAAGAAGAGAGAGAGAGAGAGAGAGAGAGAGAGAGAGAGAGAGAGAGAGAGAGAGAGAGGGGAGGGGGGGGGGGAGAAAGGGTAGGGGAGAGGAGGGCTAGTATTTTACTTTGGGTGAGGGTGGCGGTGGTAGGTTGGTTAGTGGTGGGTGTGGGGGGTGGGGGGGGGGGGTGAGTGGTTTTGTTGCAAAAGCTCTTATGGGGGTATAGGGATATTATGCGGTGTCAGTTTTGTTATTTCTTGATGTTGTTTTAAGCTCATGTTGTTCGTTAGTTGTTGCTGCTTCTCTGTCTGTCTGTCTGTCTGTCTGTCTGTCTGTCTGTCTGTCTCTCTCTCTCTCTCTCTCTCTCTCTCTCCTCTCTCTCTCTCTCTCTCTCTTTCTCTAGTTGTTGTGTATCCTGATGAAGGTTCATACTTTATATTTTCAATATTTTATTGGGCTTGTCGGCTGTACTTAAGTTTTAATCAATGCCCTATTTCAGTATCTTATTGTTATATGTAACAAGTATGTCTACCATTTTACAATGTGTAGATGTTTATTTTTATGACTTTATAAGTTTGTTTTGTTGTTATGTTTCTGGTTTTGTTGTTGTTGTTTGTTTATTTTTCTCTTTTTTTCTTTTTGTTGGTTGTTTTTTCTTTTTTCTTTTGTTGTTTGTTTTGGTTGTTTTTTTTGGGTGGAGTGGGGTGGGGTGGTGTTTTTGGGGTTTTCATTATTTGTTTGTTTTTTTTTTGTTGTTGTTTTTTTGTTGTTTTTTTTAAAAGGTTATTTCCCTTTGTTTCTACTGTATGAGAGTATAAGTATTGGGTTATTATTAAGATGTATCCATACGGGCGGGGACTGGATGTAAAAAAAAGCACATGAGTGCTTATTCATTATCCTCGAAATAAAAGAATTTGTCATTGTCACTGTCTCTCTCTCTCTCTGCCTTCCCTTACCGGGTAGTGCTTGGTCTTCTGTGCTTGTGCTTTTGCAGGAGGTCTGCCTGTTAGCACAGTCCCCCAGTTCACCCAGCTGTAAATGGGTACCTGCCCTCTTTAGGGTCTGGGAAGGTAAAGCAGCGAGGGAGAGGAGATGGGCGCCGCCCTCAGTATGCTGGCCCCTAGAGAAGTGAGGTCTCTGACGCCTCGCTCCCCTACGACCTTATAGGTTATGGGACACCTTTTCCTTTACCTGCCTGCTAGCAATGGCCGACACAGTCATTCCGGCTTCGGAGCAGCTCATGTTACTGTACAGGCTGCATGCTGGGTATATTCGTATTATTTTCCGTATCCCACCGAATGTTGATATGTACTACGTGATCTTTAACGTGTATGTTTTTTTCCCGATTCCTCGGCTAGAGCTCTGAGGTTTGCCAATAGTGAGATCTTCAGTTTAACGTCGTTTCACTTAAATAATAGTGCTATCTGAGGGAAGTGTGTGTGTGTGTGTGTGTGTGTGTGTGTGTGTGTGTGTTTTGTGTGTTGTGTGTGTGTGGTGTGTGTGTGTGCGTTTTTGTGTGTATGTGTGTGTGTGTGTGTTGTGTGTGTGCGTGTGTGTGGTGTGTGTGTGTGTGTGTTGTGACGTGTGTGTGTATGTGTGTGGAGGGGGATAGGTGGGTTAGTGTATACATAGCTAATCAACTGCAATAAACAACTAATACGGAAAAACCCCCATCAACAAACATTTTTTTTAACGAAAGAAAGAACAGCTGATAGACTAACTCTGCAAGTAGTGTAGCAAGTAAACATCATTATACTGAAGGAATCTGTCGATAGGAGTATGGATTAAATCACAACATGTGAGAATTTGCATATAAGACCGTTTTTGCCCACTATGAAGATAGCAACATTAATATTGTGAATACTTTTTTTATATAAATGTCGTTTTATGTATTTGTATATTTGTCTTCATGTTCTCTCTCTCTCTCTCTCTCTCTCTCTCTCTCCTCTCTCTCTCTCTCTCTCACACACACACACACACACACACTTTGGGACTTCCGGTCATGGCGGGCGATAAACAAACGTTAAAAGTGTTCAACCTGCACACAGAGATCTGGAGATCATGGCTGAAATGTCACGCAAAAAAAAGAAGATATGGCGCACAGTCCTATGCTGCGATTAAAGGGAGAACAGTTGGAATTTTCACAGCTTGAGACGAGAGGCAAGTGCATCTGTTTTTAGGAAACCACGAAACAGCCCACAAAAGCTATGACAGTAATGAAAAAGCTAAAGAAGCAACGAAGCAGTCTGGGGTTACATGTCTCTCTGTGTATGGTGACACTAAAACAAAAAAACCCATCAACAACAACGAAGAAGATGAAGAAGATAGAATTGATGAAGAATGCGACAACACATAGACTGATAGATAGAAAGAAAAGACAACCTACCACAGGGAATGGAGGGATATGCATATGCCATAGAACAGTTGCAGGACTTGCCTTGAAGCGTAATGGATGTCAATTCACTGCCTCGGCACCTCACTCCCTACATACCAGATTTGCGTTTTTGCAAAATGTCACATGTCGGCTCTGTTTTGAGGCAAACTTTGCCTCTGAACAAAGTTTAGAAGAAAAACACAAGGGTAAATGACGCAGACAAAGAAATTACGTCATTCGTGGGTGGAAAAAAAAGTCATATGAAGAACATGACAAAGTAATATTTGAAGCTAGAATCACAGAACTAAAGGCAATGGGTTGTAACCTAGACAAGGCCGTGAGCACACGGGCAGAGCACATGTAGGCCTACTCCTCCTTCAAGGAGTTGAAAGAACAATGCAGACCATGGTACGACTCAGAACCTCAAAACAGCAGTGCTGCAGTCTCTGAAAAAAGAATCACATAAACCATCAGCAAACAGGACGTAGAAAAGAGATGACAGTCAAAAACGAGAGCGAAGAACCACAAAGAAAACCCTCACACAAAAAATCAAGACAAGACAACATGAAAAGGATTGAGAACAAGGAGAAAACCAGAACAACCTTGAAAACAGTCTCCCTCTAGATCTGCTAGATCTTTCCGATTACAAGACCAAACGAACTGTGAGGTGTTTTACAGATGAGGAAAGTGCTCTGAACTAAAGTACTGCAGCAGCAGCAAGAAGAAGAAGAAGAAGAAGAAGAAGAAGAAGAAGAAGAAGAAGTAGAAGAAGAAGAAGAAGAAGAAGAACTTGATAAAAGTGAGTTCAGTGAAAACATGACTTCAGACTGCATAATTATGTTTTGATGTTGCATGACTCTGTACTGGATAGTATTGATGCTGAACGACTAGGAAAGTCATTAGAGGACTTGCCATCAAAAAGAAAATGCATGTACAATAAATGATTGTGAAAAAAAGAAGTAGAAACAAAAAATCAAAGCGAGTCCTGAAGAATTACTGATTCACTGTGATGTGAACAACTTAAAGAACAAAACAGCAGAAACAGCGAGTCAGGAGATGATATAGATCATCATCATGATCAATGAAGACTTCCAAGACACACAGACAGTAATCAGTCAGGCCATTTCTACTACCTATAAAGAACTTGAAGCCAAAAGAAAAATTTACAACGCTTTTGTGTATGGCGAGTTGTTCACACTGAACATTATTTTGTTCACAGACCACACCCTGAACCTCCAAAACAGAGCCCTGTTCCGGGACACCACCCATCCCTCAGCACGAGCTAGCAGAGTAATGGCAGGCAGTAAATTATAGGAAGACACATGCAAAGCTTCAAAGGCGCCCCAAAGGATTCGGAATCTGAGGGATCGGTGACGGTGACCTGCACGTACGATGCTGGACAGTCAACACAAAAACAGAGACCAAGAGCCAAGTTTGGTCAGACATTTCAAATACAAGAAAGAGACATTGGATGGTAGAAAGAAAGACAACAGAGAGAATACCTAATCGAAAAACCAACAACAAATGATGTTCAAGTAAAGCAATCTTACAACCAAGATAGATGCTGTAATGAACAGCGATCAGAAGATGACTGAAGGAACTGACGATATCAACACCAATGGAGCCGACACGGAAACGAACGAAATGTGGCCTATGGGCCTGTAGCGATATCGTCGGAGCTCGCTGAACTTAACCTTAGTTGACCTTGAACTGAGATTTATATTTCTTGCGTGTTACTGTGGTTTAAGGATTGTTTCCCTTGTTGCTGTTTATTCAGTAACCGTTTCATTTAACTCCAAGATCTTTTCTGAGTCATGTTAAAACTCAGAGACTAACTATAAGTCTGTGTCACGACATTGGGTCGTGAGCTACAAATTGTTGTCACGCTAAAAGCCATTTCACCAAAACGGGAGAACTGCTGCTTCTCGCTGCTTGGACCAGGAGTCAGAAAACCGTGGAGAGCGAGCACACACTATGAAGACAGAAGAACACACGACAGTAGCGGACAACACGACCATGGACTGACACAGATGGAACAACAGCCGCTACGGACACCGTCATCACGAATCGACGAAGATGGAGAGGTGACTGGGGAGGCGATGCGAGGCACTGGAAAGGCAAACAGGTAGTGTGCCAGCATTGATGTAACATCTGTCACGTAAATAAATGAACGCAAATATAAGAACATGTAGACATAAGCAACCTCTCCAATCCATGTTCATTCACCAGCTCCCCCGATACATACACACGTGCACACACATACACAACCTATCCACAAGCACGTGCGCACTCACAGAAACGCGTGCGCGCGCGCACACACACACAAACACGTGCACGCAAGCGCTCACATACACACACACACACACACGTTCGCAGGCAAACACATTCACATTCACCCACCCACCCTCACAACACACACACACCCACCCAACCTTACACACACACATACACACACACCACAACACCATTACACATACACACACACCACACTCACCCTCACAACCACCCCCCACACACATTCACACCAGCCCACCATCACACACACGCACACACAAACATTCACACCCAACATGTACATCAGTAACCAATAATCGATTTATTGAAAACATTATCGATTCATATCTTTTTCTACTTAATGATGGTAATGTTACAAGAATCCCAGATGTTTCGAATCAAAGACCTTGTGCTTTAGATCTATCTTTCATTTCTCCATCACTTGTTTCCAACTGTAACTGGGAAATAGAATGTAAATACTTTAGGAAGTGATCATTTTCCAATTGCTATCACTCTTAATTATGATCTTCAGAAATATGACTTAGAAAAAGATGTTATCCCAAAGTATAATTATCGTTATGCTGACTGGAATAAGTTTAAAGAATATTTTGATACAGATAAATAGTGAAAATATTAAAAGCTATGATATTAATACCTTTTATCCAATTTTAAAAAGTTTGAAACTGCAAGCAGCTGATAGCTCTATCCCTAAGTATTCACCCATGAAGTCGAAAAAGCATTCCGGAAATATATGGTGGAATCCTTCATGTCAAAAAGTTGTGAATGACAAAAAAGCTGCTTATAAAGTATATTTAAGAAATAAAACAGCAAAAATCATTTCTTATGAAAAAGGCAAAATTGCTTTGTAATAAAACCGTTGAACAAAGCAAACGTCAGTTTTGGTCTTCCTTTTGCTTTCAAGAAGTTAACACTTATAATGATATGCAAAGGTGGGGAGTAAATTTAAAGATATGAAAAGTGGGTTTAGGCTTCCTAAATGTCCCATTAAGATTAAAGACAAGGAAATTCCATCTAATTCAGAGAAAGCTGAATCATTCATAGAAATGTTTACAGACACAATGAGTGATAAAAGTCTTTCAGAAAAATGCAAAGTATATAGAAATAAAGAAGCACAGAAGACATGTATAAAGCCCCTGGGGGAGATAATAATCATTACGTCAATGCTCCCTAACATGCAAGAGCTTAAAGATGCTCTCTTATCTCTTGGAACAAAAAGAACATCCGTTGGAATTGATGCTATTTCAAGTGAATTGTTAAAACAGCTGCCAGAAAATTGGATAATGTTATTACTAGAATTATTTCAAAGTTGCTGGTCTCAAGGGGTCATTCCAAGCATATGGAAACATTCCATTTTAGTGCCAGTCCCAAAGCAGGGTAAACCTAAAATGATAAAAACAGTTACAGACCTATCGCGTTAACCTCTCACACAGGAAAACTTATGGAAAAAATAATTTTAAACCGACTAATGCATTATTGCGATAAAAAAAAAATAATCCCATTAGCCAGGCAGGTTTTCGAAAAGGTAGATGCACAGCAGATCATCTGATTAAACTCAGTACGCATATTAAACACCAATTTGCTAGTAGGAAAAATGTGCTTGCCACCTTTTTTGATATAAAGAAAGCATATGATCAGGTCTGGCATAAACGATTACTGTATAAACTAAAAACTATTGGCTTATCTGGTAATATGTTTCATTATATTAAAGCATTTCTCTCAGAAAGATGTATGCAGGCCAAAGTTGGAAATTCTTATTCTACTTTACGGTTTCCAACAATGGGTATTCCACAGGGATCAGTTATCGCTCCACATCTTTTCAATATTCTTCTTTATGATCTTCCTCAGTGCCTCTCCAGTAATGCCATCCACGTCCAGTATGCTGATGACATTTGTATGTGGATGAATGTTACGATGAAAAAGAAAACACCAAAGAGGCATCTAAACTATATAAAAAAATATGTATCAGCTTGAGCTAAACAAACTTAATGACTACATTTTTGAGAATGGTCTTTCATTGTCTCCTGAAAAGACTAATCTCGTACTTTTCAATAATGGCACTAACCCCCCAGTTCTACCTGTTTTCCAATAGATGGGAAAGTGTTGGAATATAAAACTTTGGTGAAGTTTTTAGGAGTATATTTTATGTCTACACTAAGTTGGAATTATCACATTGATTATTTAAATACTAAGGCTCGGAAAAGTCTTAATCTTTTGAAAGCTATTAGTAAACAAGTGTGGGCTTATGATGTAGCTGTTTTAAAACATTTGGCATTATCTTTAGTTTCGTTCCAGACTCATTTATGGCCAGGAAGCATTTTTCAGTGCTCCAAAATATTTATTACAGAAAATGACAAGACTAGACTGCAAGGCTTTTCGATTAGCTCTGGGGGTACCTTTTCATGCATCGTCCATGGGTACCTATAAGGAGATAGGAATTTTGCCATTAGACGAATATCGACAACTGGCTGTGGCTAAATATCTCTTACGTTGTTCAACACAAGAAACCAATGTGGGACAACGAAATTAGTATAAGATCTGATGTCAACTTTCCAAAAAGAGCACATTCTATTCGTTCTGTAACCACAGCTAGAACCTATACTTCTCAATTATTTGATCAAGCAGATATAAATCCCACAAAAATAGCTAAATCGAAGATTCACTCCTCGCCTTGTCCCCCATGGGAACTTAAGAGAGCTAATTTTGACGTAAATTATTCCTCTTTAACGAAAAAGGTAATGAAAATATTCTTAGCGCATCAGTAAAAGAATATATACAAACTACATATCCAAATCATTTAAAAATCTACACAGATGGTTCCCTTTTGAACAATAATGAGGCGGGTGCAGCGTTTGTCATACCATCTTTGAAAATAGAGAAATCATTTTAAAGTAGGAAAAAATCGATCTATTTTTACAGCTGAATTGTCTGCTATTTTGATGGCTTTATATTATCTTTTAGATTTTCCTAAAGACATATTTCAAATACTTTCTGTGTTGATTCCAGGTCAGTCTTACTTGCCCTGAGAAACTTCCAGTCAAAAGTGAGACAAGATTTCATAATTGAGATTAGTCATCTAATTCATTTTTCTGATGATACGAGGTACTGGTGTTACATTTTGCTGGATTCCCTCGCACTGTGGTATTTTTCTTTAATGAAAAAGTTGACAGAAAAGCAAAATGTGGAGCTGAGCATATCGATGGGTCTTGCAGCATAAGTGTTCCTCTATCCATCCATGAGGGCTATAGCATGTTACAAAATGCATGTTGGAAACACTTTAAAAGAAACTACAAAGTACCGGTTATTCCTGGGGTGATGATGTAGCCCATGTATTATCTTTTGATAAGATCAAATATCGTAAAATTTTCATGAATATAGAAATGTTGTATCTCTTATATACAGGTTTAAGCTCAATGCTTTTAGAACAAAATTTTTAAAAAAAGCAACATGTATCTGTGGTGAAAATCTTACCAATGATCACATTCTTTTACGATGCAGAGATCTGAAAAACATCTTACCTGCCTTCCCAGTCCGTAGCTTGCAGCAAGTTCTTAAAGACATTCCATTAATGAAAGAAATTGTATTGTCATTAAGCCATACTCCTATGTTCAGACTCCTCTGATATAAGGATAGCTTCAAGTTATATGAATTGGAAAGTTGGTATTTTTGCTGTTTGATGTTTTTGGGGTTGGTTATCTTTTTTTTTTTTTTTTTTTTTTCCCCCTCCTCCCGAATTCTTGTTTATGCTTGTTTCATAATAGTTGTTTATTGCGATTGATTAGTTATATGCATACCCCTCCCCCCTACACACACACACACACAAGCACGTGCGCGTGCGCACGCCCCACACACACACACGGGCACACACGCACACACACATACACACACTTTCCTGTCTGATATCACTATTTAGTGGGAAAGGGCGTTAAACTGAAGAACTACTACATTCACACCCAACACACACCTGCCCCCTTACACACACACACACACACACACACACACACACACACACACACACACACAACCACAGCCCCCCACACACACACATTCACACACACATTCACACACCACACACCCTCACACACACATTCACACCCAACACACACCTACCCCCTCACACACACACACACACAACCACACACCCCCCCACACACACAACCACACCCCCCCCACACACACATTCACACCCACACATTCACACACACACACCACCCTCACACACACATTCACACCCAACACACACACCTTCCCCCTTACACACACACACACACACACACACACACAACCCCACACCCTCACATACACACATTCACACCCAACACACACCTTCCCCCTTACACACAACACACACACACACACACACACACACACACACACACACCCTCTCTCACACACCACCACACCCTCACACACACACACATTCACTCCCAACACACACCTACCCTACCCCCACCCCTCACACACACACACTCACACAACCACACACACATTCCCCCCCTATGCCCCCCCCTCCCCTCCCCCCCCCCCCCCCCCCCCCCCCCACCACACCACCATCAAACACTATCGCAGCAACACAGGGCAGAAAACCCTTTTTTTT
>JAQIHA010000078.1:0-25000 GCA_028751875.1 Rapana venosa
ATAATTTATCCCTTTGCTAAAAGAAAAAGAAAAAAGTAGGTGTAACACACACACATACCCACCACCAAACAGACACACACCAAATAGTGTATAATCTATTATATCTATCTATAAAGGAGGTAAAGGATCCCATAACCTATAAGGTCGTAGGGGAGCGAGGCGTCAGAGACCTCACTTCTCAAAGGGCCCGCATATTGAGGACGGGCCGCCCATTCCTCTCCCTCGCTGCTTTACCTTCCCTGACCCTAAAGAGGGCAGGTACCCATTTCGCTGGGTGAACTGGAGGGGACTGTACTGAAGCCAAGGCGCGCAAACGGTCACCCATCCAACTGGTAACCACGCTCGACGCTGCTTAACTTGGCTGGGGGAAAGCGAGTGCTCCGACCACTGAGCTATCCCGTCCCCTATATATATATATATATATAGATATACATATATGTACACATGCACACCACAACAGACACACAAATAGTATATATATATATATATAAAAACATATATATATATATACTGTTGCTTCTAAATTAATGTGGTATGTGGTAATTAATGTGGGAAGAGACAGAGAGAGACAGAGCGAGACAGAGACAGAGAGAGACAGAAAGACAGACACACAAAAGAAACCCCCCAAAAAAGGTTCATTTATTCTTTCTTTTAGAAATAGCACGTGGTATGAACTCCAGACTCAAGACTACTTTAATGTTTCATAATTTCTCTAGTTGAGACATTAAAAGTAGTAGTCTTGAGGAGTTCATACCACGTGCTCTAAAAGAATGAAGAAAGGAATCTTTTTCTCTCTTAAAACAAAAAAAATTAATTTCTTGAGGAAGAGGAGTAAACATATTTCTTGGCTTTTTTTTTTTTTTAATACACCCAGCCCTTCGTCAAGAAAAAAATCATAATAAAGAGTCAAAAGACAGACGGACAGAGAGAGAGAGAGAGAGAGAGAGAGAGAGAGAGAGAGAGAGAGAGAGAGAGAGAGAGAGAGAGACAGAATCTGATATGGATAAACGTATACTGATAGATGCATCTAGATTCTTTCCATCTCTGAGTGCTGTTTCTATGCCTGCATGATTGTATTCCGCTTTGTGTGTGCGTGTACACACACACACACAAACGCACGCACACACACACACACACACACACACAAATGCGCGCGCGCGCGCGCAGGAAAAGGGGGTTTAAGCCAGGCAGCATGTTGCCTCCCAACACATGGCGACCCGATAATCTCCCCCTGATCCACAGCCAGGATTACGGCCCCTGCCGACAATCAATATGGCGGACGGCTGTTGCGCCTCGCCTCCCTTGGCAATTAAGTCCCCTGCCAAAGAAGGGAGCTAATCCCACAATCTGTGGGGTTTGGGATCCCCGCTCTCTCTGCGGATATCGCCGCCTGCCAAGCAGGCAGGAGTTATTTCCCTTGGGCGATGACTCGTTTTCTTTTTCCCCCCCTTTTTTTGGGGGAAGGGGGGGGGGGGGGGGGGGGGTGGAATCATAAACTTTTTAGAAATGGGCTTGGAGAGTGGATAGGGAAGGTTTGTTTTAAAAAACAAAAAGTAAAAGGAGATTCGGATTGGGATTGGTTCGGATAGTTTATTCATTAGGCCTGGCCCCCTCTGAAGGGGTTTGTGAACAAAAAATCACATAAAACCATAAAACAGCAAAAAAACACATTAATTCTTTAGATATGAAAACAAAACCCCGCATGACTATGATGGCGATTTCTTTAACTTAAAATGCTTTAAGGGGAACAAGAAAAATTCTGACGTCCTTGTGTCTCACAATGAATGAGAAAAGTTGTTTGAAAAGAATGGCTGATGTAAAATTTTGGCAATATTATCTTTCTCTAATATCTTGTAAGGGACGCATAGCAAAAGTGTACTTCATTTTTTATCTTTCTACATAAGGACAATCAAATCTTATCATTAAATTCTTGATAAAAAGTGATGTGTGGCTAAACAGAAACCTAAAAAATTTGGGCCTAATTACTAAAGTGAAATCCATTAAATTGTCAAATTAATTTTTCAGTTCATGTGAACTGGAAAATGTTCATCAGACTGAATCGTTCACTATTTGAATGTGATATCCCATTTTTTGCCCTGTTAAAATTTTAAACGTTAGGGAAAAACTTTAAAAATACATTTATAACCAAACTTGTTTACCCACACATCCCAAAAACCCATTTTTACATTAGACGGGGGGACAGTCTTCAGAAAACCCCAGTTGTTTTTTTCTCTACTATCTAATTCAAAACATTCGTAAGCCTTAAAAGGAATTCTTTTTTCCCTCCTTTTTGAAAAATTCTAACCAAAAAACTAGGGTTTGCCCCAGAGAATTATTTAAATTTGGGTATCTATTTTCCACCATACAAAAAAAATCTTAGGAGTTCGCCTAAACACATAAAAACCCTTTAAAGCATACAGGGCAAGGTCTCGAATGATCTGATTTTTAAACCCCCTAGTTAAAAAAACCTACTGTGCAATGGTTTTATGCGCATAAAAATAAATTTAAGGAAAACTTTAGAGACGTCTTTGTAAAGAAGGAGTTTCTCATAATAATATTAATGCATGTTTTGCCTTCCTGCAAGATCTTTCACGCAAAAAACAAAACTTAAACGTGTACTAAAAACCCTAAATATTGTAAACATTGACAACTGGCTTTATAGTATTACAAAACCCCCTTTTCTCTCGCATTAAAATGTCCCCCTTCCTAAACACAATGATTTTATTTTTTATCATTTTATTTTAGTTGAAGAGAAGTAGCAGCGCTGCAAGTTATTCATTTGTGTCGTAAACCGATAACAGTTTCAGTAACAATACAATCATCTGCCAAAAAAGAATAAACAATTCAAAAATCCCATAAAAAATTGTAGCACCATGTCTTCCATTTGCAATAATTTCCGAGTAGTTCATTTGTGAAAAAAAAACAAACAGGGCTACATACATCCCTTTTTTACTCCGAAGACAGTTTATACAATCTGTTATTTGTGCCCCCACTTCGAACCATTTTTCCAGTAAAATGAGAATACATTTTAAATAATTTACCTTTTATCCATTTTTCAACATATACCCACAAAAAATGTCTTTTTTCGTTCAAAAGTTTTTTCAAAATAAATGAAACTACTAGAGTTTTCGATTCAAAAAAAATTGTTTTTAAACTAAGGAAAGAAGCGAAAAATTTGGGGTTCTAGTAGAATAACCTTTCTTAAAAACCTGATGGTCACCGGTGATATTATTAAATTCCCCCCACCCTGTATTCTTTTTTTTAAATGATTACTAAATGCTTGCTACTTATGTACTGGAAAAAATCCCCTTTTTAAATTCGGATTATTGACATCCCCTTTTTTTAAAAAAAGGAAAAACAATGATTCATCCAGCTCTTTGGATAGATACCCTTATCAAAAAAAGCATTGAAAAATGTTACCAAAAATGTACAACCGGGTTTATTTTGAATTCTTGAAATATTTCACTAAAAATCCCATCACCCGGGGGCCTACTTGTTTAAATTTCCCTCATGCATAAAGAACTTTTTCTCTAAATTGGGCGATTGATAAAGTATCGTCCCAATATTTTCAATATCTATGTGCTGTTTTCGTTAGTTTTTTTTTTCCAAAAGGGGTTTGAAAATGATAAAACCCAAACATCAAGATTATTTCATTTTTAGGATGCTTTCTTTTAAAAGAAGTTTCTTAACTGTATTCCAAAATTTTTTTTTGATTTTGTATTGTGTTGAAAATTAGATATAGACCTGTTGTATTGTTTTCGCTTTCTCCCCAATAAATTTTTATATTCACGTCTAATTTTCTATTTTCCTGACGTTTTTAAAATTTTTGGGTTCTGCGATATTTATAACTTTCTGACTTTTTTTCTATTTTTTTACATTCCTGCAAACCATATTGGGTTCGCTTACTATTTTACTCTAAACAGGTCCGCATTTCTTCATACACTCTGACATTCTCGCAAAAAATTCTTTAAAAACCCAAGTGAAGGTTTAATCAACGTAATTAGATCAATAGCTTTTACTAATTCTTTTTTTGGGACTGTTCTGCATCTAAAAGCCCCTAAATGCCCAGCTTTTTTCGTTATTCCACAAAAAATTTCCCCAAACATTTGATCGTTGGTCCACATTCAAAATATAAATTTTCATTGGAAAAGCTACTTTTAATGAAATGGAATGATCAAATCAATCCGTTCAAACAATGCACTTTTAAAAATGTCAAAACAAGAAAAAGAAGTTCATCGATAAAAAAAAAATAATCATTTACACTTTTCCAAAATCAGAGTATTTGTAGCGCCTTTTAAGATCCCATTACTAAATTAGAATATTCAAACTAAAGCAGTACAATATTCAAACATCTTTCCTAGGTTAAGCAAGCTCCTTGAACAACGATAGCACTAAGAGACGGTTTTTTATAAAAATGTGTAAACCTAAATTATCAAAAGAATTAAAAAAATGTTGTGTTCTGCCTTTAAAAGTCACCACAAAGAATCACATATACTCATTTTGAAACAAAATATCAGTTAAAAATTTTTCAAGTATGGGTTCCATTGTAAAATCAAAATGTCATAGAAAGGGGGACCCTGGGGGAAATAGTCAAACATAAAAACATCTTTCAGTGTCCCAAACAACGTTTATAATATGAAAAACACATTATTGGAATTGGTTAAAACCATTTTCACATATAAAGCAAAACAACTTTTTTTTAAACCAACTAGCCACCAGAACGTCTTCCCATGCTTAAAAATTTTAAATGGCAGGTTTAAGTGACATCATAACCGGAAAACATTGCAATAATTGTATCCTAAAGGTTAACTAAACACACAAAGTCAAAACTACAGAAAAAAGAGAAAAAATCATGATTTTTAAATTTTTAGAAAAAAAAACCATTAAAATTCCCATGACATAAAAGAAAATGATCGCCTATGTCAAGGTTGGTGAATTATCAACACCCCTAGATCACTTTCTCAACAGCGACACACCCTTTTTTCTCAAAATTCCATCATGACTGACAACAAACCCATTCTCACACCTCCCAAAAAGTATTGGCAAACACCTTTCAACACATTTCCCTCATTGACTGCAACACACCTTATTCTACACATTCCTCATAACGACAAAAACCCCCTTCATTCTCACACTTCCATGATCGACTGGGCAACACACCCCCTTTTTACCTTCCCCTCTCGACTGACAACTCACTTTCCTTCCCAAAATACCAAGGTTCATTTTCAAAATTTTCAACACGCGTGCACTGGTTTTTTTTACGTGCTCACACAACTGCCGCTCATGCCTTTCAGGGCAAAAGGTTTTTTTAGCAGTGCATGGCCCTTTTTTATACTGACATTTTAAACGGGTTTAAAATTGCTTGATACCCCCCTCATCTGATTTTGGGTCCCCTGGACAAAATGGCACAAAGCAAAGGGCCCGGGCCCTTTTCCCAGCTTGGCCCCCTCAGTTACCCTGATCATCCAGAAAAAACTTTTTATTGTCAAAGACAAATGATCAAAGACCTAAGGCTCTCTATCACTTCTAGTTTTTTCAAAAGGGGGGCTAGTTTTTTTCTGATTTCCCGTACAGGGAGGAAAAATCTTCACCAAAAGAAAACATTGCTACCTTCATTTCTTTTTTTTTTCTAGAAAGCGAGCTTATCTTTATAGAAGGTGCTCTTGAATTATTGGGGATCCCGTTTGTCACCCTCGAGTACTTGTCAAAGTCAAGTTTGAGTCTGTCCATTTTGCAGTCAAGAAGTTTGAATGACCCTTCACAGTTTCTTTTGTTTCATTTGGATTACGAGTCTTCCAAGAAAATCAGTTATTTCGTTTTGATTTCCTTCCAAATCGTCGTCTTTTTTCCCGTATGTAACCCGTTCATCAGTTTCCCCATTTGCTTTGTCTTCATTGTTCTGGTCCGCAGCAATCACCTCCCCCCCTCGGGCTCACCACCTCTTCCGAAGGTGAGAAATTCTCGTTAAGGGCCGAAGGGGCCCCGCTCCACAACACCCCAACGGCGTTGATGTTGTGTCCATGGGCCTCAGAACTCCTTGATTTCATCGAAAGGGGGAAGGGTCCCGGGGAAAAGGGGGGGGAGGGTGATCGACGTCCGCTGTCGTGCGCTGCGTGTCTTGGCCATGCTGGCCCCCGTCCCCCGCTGGTCAGCACGCTCTTTCAAGGGGTTCGGGGCGTGGAGGCCAGGGCCCCGGGTTCCTCTCCACGTCCCACAGCGAGAAAAATATCCCCCCCCAAAATAGCAGGGTAAAAAGGGGAAAACCAAGGTTACCCCCGTCCAGTCGGCGGCGGGTGAAAAGGCCATTCGCATCGCGGCCCTTTTTTTGGCCCTTCGAAAAATAAGGCCAGAATACGGGGGTTTAAAACACCCCCATGCCGCCCTGAAGACCAGTGGTGCAGAAAGGGGATGGTACCTCGCACTGTTCGACAGGGCATGGTCCAAAGCAATGCCAAATACGGTACTTTTTGAATATTGTGACGGGTGCGCACGTCATGCCCTGTGATACTCCAGTTCACGCCCCCCTAAAAAAGAGAGAGAGAGAGAGAGAGAGAGAGAGAAGAGAGAGAGAGAAGAGAGAGAGAGATAGGGGGAGAGGGGAGAAGTGAGAGAGAGGCAGCAGAGAAGGGCAGAAAGAGAAGAGGAGAGAGAAGAGGGGGAGAGAAAGAGAGAGAGGAGAGAGGAATAGAGAGAGAGGGGAGAGAGAGCGAGCGACAGGGGCAGAGTATACAGGACTAGAGAAGGAGGGGAAAAGGGGGAAGGAGAAAAGAAGAAGAAGAAAGAAAGAAGAAGAAGAAGAGAAAGCATTTTCATTTTTTGAAATTTAAAAAAAAGATTTTTTTTCCCAAAAATCAAAAAAAGGGGAGGTGAAAAAGAGGGGTGCGAGAACGGCATGCAAGCGCGCGCACCAAAGGGAGACAGCATGATTTTTTCTCTCTTCACCGCGCGCGCGCCACACACACACACACACACACACATCTCTCTCTCTCCACACACACACTTTCTCCTCCCCACAACCCCACACACACAGACCACCTTTTCTCTCCACACCACACTTTCTCCCCCTTTCCCCACACAAAACAAACCAACCCCACACACAGACACAACTCTCTCTCTTCCTCTCCACACACCACACACCCAAACCCACACACCCTTTCCCACCCTCTACAAAAAAAACAAAACCCACCAACAAACACTCGGAAACCCAACCAAAAAAAAAAACCCACACACACACAAAGTCAAAAAATAAAAGAAGAAAAAAAAGGAGAAAAAAAAAAAAAAAGAAAGGGAATAAATAAAGACCCCCCCCCTCCCCCCTCCCTTACCCCCCCCCCCCCCCCCCTCAAAAAAACACAAAAAAAAACCGAAACAGAAAAAAAATTCCCCCCAGGGGAGCCACGATCCCGCTCCCTGAAGGATTTGCCCCGATCAATACATGCGCCAAATTTCACAACCTTTCAAATCTTTTTCAGACCTTGGGTTGGGGGGGCCAGCTGTTTAATGGTTTAATGGAAGCTTAAACCCCCCTCTCCCCCTTTTTTGCCCCCTCCCCCTCCCCCCTCCACCCCCCCCCCCCCAAAACCCCATTCCGGGTCCCCCCCCCCCCACCCCCCCCTCTCACCCGCCCCCCATCTGTCTTCTTCTCCACTCTTCTTTTTCTTCTTTTCTCTCTCTCTTCCCCTCTCTTCTCTCTCTCTCTCTCCTTCTCCTCTCTCTCTCTCTCTCTCTCTCTCAACACCCAAGGGTTTTTATCCACACTAACTCAGGTTTAGAAGCTGCACTCCGAAGAAGTGGGACGCGTGGGCCCGTTTTGTCAGGGCTTAACGGGGGCGCAACAAGCATTTCGTGCTACGACAAACAAAAACATTGCTGGTGAACGTTGACGGAGGAGGAGGAGGGGGGGAAGAGGGGAGAAGAGGGGGAGAAGGAGGAGGAAGAAAAAGGGGGGAGGAGGGAGGGAGGAGGAAAGGGGAGAAAAGGGGAGGAGGAAAAGAGGAGGAGGGGAAGGGGGAAGAAAAGGAAGAGGAGGGGAGGAAGAGAAGAAGAAGAAGAAGAAGAAGAAGCAGGGGAGGGGGAGGGGAAGAAGGTGGAAGAGGAGGGGAGGAGGGGGAGAAAATTGTGTCAGTTATTGATTAAGGCCGAAGACGGCCTGCACTGATTAAAAAAAAAAAAATTATGCCTTTGCAATGTGAGTTGAGATCGTTTTATACGGGACAAGCTCTAAGCATAACAAAAAAACCCGTATGCTCTTCATCAAAAAGGGGAAAATTTTTTGAAATCGCATATAGCTGCCTTATAATTTAAAAGCAGGTAGATTCAAAAAAAACAAGCGTAAAAAAACAAATCTCAACCTCCAAAACCCAAACCCAAACAGCAGGCAGAAACCAATAAATAAATAAACAAACCAACCAAAACCAAATTACTTTACAAACTTAAAACCTCAGGGGGACGGGATACCTAGTGGGGGCAGGATGTATTCGGACTGCTGACCCCGGGGTTTGATTTTCGTTTAAAAGGTATTTCCCCAAGTTAAAAATCAGTGCCGACTCCACCCCCCCCCAAAAAAATCATTGGATAGCTATAAACCGAGGTACCTGTGCGAGGCACGCGAACATCTCGCCACACCTTAAAAACCCGTTTTCCCCTTTTTTCGGGAAAAGTAGGCCATTGAAATTCGGTGGGAACGGATGACAAAATTTTCGAAACTGCATAATACACGGGGACTGGATGATTAAAAAAAAAGGCACACGAGCGCTTATTCCATTATCCTCGAAATAAAAGAATAAAATAAAAATAAATAAATAAATAAATACCACTCCGCGAGGTCATCCCTCACCAAAACACAACAAAATCAAGTTGTGAGAATGGCGAGTAACATTATATTAAGACGCACAAGTTACGTTGACGTAATGATAATTTAAAAAAAAACCCCAAAACTGAACAGCTTTCCTTGATACAAAGAGTTTCGAAACAAACAAAGAAACAAATAGAAACATAATGCTAATAAGATCACGGCGATTTTTAACAAACAAACGAACGAACAAAAAGACATAAAGAAGCAGAGACAGAGCTTAGTGGGGTGGGGTGGGGTCAGAGAGAGGGAGAGAGAGAGAGGAGAGAGAGAGAGAGAGAGAGGAGGGAGAGAGAGAGAGAGAGAGAGAGAGAGAGAGGGAGAGAGAGAGAGGAGGAGAGAAAAGGGAGAGAAGAGGAGAAGAGAAGAGAGGAGAGGAGAGAGGAGAGAGAGAGAGAGAGAGAGAGAGAGAGAGAGAGAGAGAGGAGAGAGAGAGAGAGGGGAAGAAGAGAGAAGAGGGATAGTGAGAGAGAGAGAGAGAGAGAAGAAGAAGAGAGAAAGAGATAGTGGGAGAGAGAGAGAGAGAGAAGAAGAAGAGAGAAAGAGATAGTGGGGAGAGAGAGAGAGAGAAGAAGAGAGAGAAAGAGATATGGGAGAGAGAGAGAGAGAAGGAAGAGAGAAAGAGATAGTGGGAGAGGGAGAGAGAGAGAGAGAGAGAGAGAGAGAGAGAGAGAGAGAGAAGAGAGAGACAGAGACAGAGAGGGAGAGAGAAAGAGAGAGAGACAGAGAGAGAGAGAGAACAAGCATTCAATGAAAGAAGAAGGAGAGAGAGGGAGAGAGGGAGGAGAGAGGGGAGAGAGAGAGAGAGAGAGAGAGAGAGAGAGAGAGAGAGAGAGAGAGAGAGAGAGAGAGAGAGACAGACAGACAGACAGACAGAGAAACAGAGAGGTAGAGAGGCTTTTTGTTGGTAGAAGTCATTGCATTCCCGCATTATGGATGAGATCTCAAGGGGAACCTTCAAAATAGGACAGTTTAAAACTGTAAACTAGTTTTGCACCATCAATTCACATACACAATGTTCAAACTGTACATCGTCTTGTTTTTCCATGATAGACAAACAAAACTGACAAAGAACAGAGAGAGAGAGAGAGAGAGAGAGAGAGAGAGAGAGAGAGAGAGAGAGAGAGAGACAGACAGACAGACAGACAGACAGAGAGAGAGTGAAGTACTGATGAAGAAATGTTAAGCCCTCCCAAAGGTCCGTCGAACATTGGATATTCAGTTATCAGCCGTACCATACCCAATTACGTGTAATGACTGGACATTTTAATTTAAAACGCTTTGAAATTTAAAAGAAGGAAAAAATTGGATGCACGCACACACACAAAATTATCTATTCCTTTATCTGTTATTTTGTGTGTTCGTTGGTTCTTTTGTTTGTTTACTTTTCTTTTTTAAAGTAGCTTTTATCCCCAGCTTGTCAATGGGTCCCTTGCCCTCTTTTAGGGTCAGGGAAGGTAAAGCAGCGAGGGAAAAGGAGATGGGCGCCTACCCTCAATATGCTGGCCCCTTAGAGAAGCTGAGGTCTCTGAGGCCTTGCTCCCCTACGACCACACAAGTTATGGGACACCTTTACTTTATTATCCCCAAACACACACACATCGGTGGTCTAGAGGTAACGCGCCTGTCTAGAAAGCAAAAAGTCCGGGTCGGAAGTGTGCGGTGGTTCGTATCCCGTTTGGACCGGAAACTTTTTTCCCATCCATTAGATCATGAGTGGTGGTCTGGGCGCTAGTCTTTCGGATGAGACGATAAACCGAGGTCCCGTGTGTTAAACAAAATTATTCAGCGCACGTAAAAGAACCCACGGCAACAAGAGAGTTGTCCCTGGCAAAATTCTTAGAAAAAAGCCACTCTGATATGGAAACAAATACTGTTGCAGACAGGAAAAAAAAAGAAGAAAAAATGGGTGGCGCTGCTCTTGTGGCGACGCGCTCTCCCCGGGGAGAGCGGCCCGAATTTCACGCAGAGAAATCTGCAGTGACTTAAAGTGGTATAAATAAATAAATAAATAATTATGAGTATCTCTCATCTACTTTTTCCATCAACGATTTCATTTTCTCGCCTTACAAGATGTTACGCAGTTTTTTCCAATTTCGTCCACGATTCGCTAGCCTCCCCCCCCCCCCCCCCCCCCCCCCCACTCCCATCCACACACACAGAGTGGACGGCGACTTCGTACCCATAGTATACCAAAAGCACTTCGTGACTTTTCCCATACACACACAAAAAACCCACCCCAAACCCACCACTACTAATGCACCGATCTACCAACTTAGTCTGTCTCACTCATATCAGCGCCCCCCACCCCCCACCCCACCCCAAACACACCCCACACCCCCAACCCACCACACCTCGTTTTAGCATCTTTCTCTTTCTTTCTTTTTCCCGCCTGTTCTCTCTCTCTCTCTCTCTCTCCTCTCTCTCTCATCTCTCTCTCTCTCTCTCTCTCCTCTCTCTCCCTCCCCCTACCATTTTTTTTTCTTCTTCTTCAAAATCATCTCTTTTCTGGTGTCAAGCCGATTTGGGAAAGAGGTGTCAACGACTAGTTATATGGACAGGGTGGGGTGAGAGGAAGGAGGGGGGGGGGGGGGGGGGGGGGGAGAGGAGAGGGAGGAGAGAGAAGGGAGGGGGAAGGGCGTAAGTAAGGTATGAAACTTAGTTCCCCTCACCACCCCCCCCCCCCCCCACTTCATCCCATCTTACTCTCAGACTTTTGAGTCTTGGCCTCAATCCTCCCAACACTCCTCCCCCCCCCCCCCCCCCTCATCACCCCCCCCCCCCCTCCGCCAACTCTCTCCTTCCGCAAACTCTCTTTTTGTCTGTCTCTTTCTTTCTGTCTCTCTCTCCTCTTTGTCTCTCTCTCTCTCTCACTCTCTCTCTGTATCTCTGTCTGTCTCTTTGTCTCTCTCTGTCTTTATCTCTGTCTGTCTCTCCATCTATCTCTCTCCTTTCTGTCTCTTTGTCTCTCTCCTCTGTCTTTATCTGTCTGTCTCCCCATCTCTCTCTCTCTCCTCTCTGTCTTTATCTCCGTCTGTCTCTCCCTCTCTCTCCTCTGTCTTTATCTCTCTTTGTCTGTCTCTACCTCTCTCCCATCTCTCCTCGGTGTGTCTTTCAATTCAATTCTCTCTCTCTTTACCTGTCTCTTTCTTTCTGTCTCTCTCTGTGTCTCTCTGTGTCTCTCTGTCTCTGTCTCTCTCTCTCCCCATCTTCTGTCTGTCTGTCTCACAGCCAAACCTTTCTCTACAGATCGTCCGTCGCATATATACCCGTATCGGGAAGGGGGAGACTGGGCTGATGCATTTGATGCTGCTGCTTCTACTGCTGCTGCTTCTGCTGCTGCTGCTTCTGCTGCTGCTGCTTCTACTGCTGCTGCTTCTACTGCTGCTTCTGCTTCTACTGCTGCTTCTACTGCTGCTGCTTCTACTGCTGCTTCTACTGCTGCTTCTGCTTCTACTGCTGCTTCTACTGCTGCTGCTTCTACTGCTCTCTGTCTCTCTCTCGGCCAAAACTTTCTCCACAAGTCCATTAAGTTAGGCATCAGGGGTAAGGGGACTTTTGGGCCGATACTTATGATGCTGCTGCTGCTGCTGCTGCTGCTATCCCTCTCTCTATCTCTGTAAGCCAAAACTTTCTCTACAAGTCGCCCGTCGTGAATATATACGAGAAAAGTCCGACACTGCTACTACTACTGCTGCTGCTGCTTCTACATCTGCTACTACTACTACAACTACTACTACTGCTGCTGCTTCTACTTCTCTCTCTCTCTCTTTCTCTCTCTCTCTTCTTTTCAAGTTGGGTTGGGGATTCTCTCTCTCTCTCTCTCTCTCTCTCTGTCTGTCTGTCTCTCTCTCTGTCTGTCTGTCTCTCTCTCTCTCTGTCTCTCTCTCTCTCTCTTCTTTTCAAGTTGGGTTGGGGGTTCTCTCTCTCTGTCTGTCTGTCTGTCTGCCTGTCTCTCTCTTCTTTTCAAGTTGGGTTTTCTCTCTCTCTCTCTATCTCTCTCTGTCTGTCTGTCTCTCTCTCTCCCTGTCTGGTCCACTGGAAGCTTCAGCTCAGGAAGTAAGCGGCTCTGGTTTGACGTCAAGCCTCCAGCCCTAGCATATATCCCCCTACCCCGCTAAAAGTCCAGTCCCAAAGACTGAATCAGGATGGAAGGTGAGGGGTATAGAGTATAGCTGGTAGGGGGAGGAGGAGGAGGAGGGGGGGGGGTTGGTGAGGGAGGGCGGGAGGGAGGGGGAGGGTGTAGTAGGTATAGCTGAGAAGAAGGCTTGAGAGAGAGAGGGAGGGAGGGAGGGAGAGGAAGAGAGAGGGGGAGAGAGAGGGGAGAGAGAGAGAGAGAGAAGGAAAGAGAGAGGAAAAGAAAGAAAGAGAGAGGGAATGAGAGAGGGAAAGAGAGAGAGGGGGGAAAGAGAGAGAAAGAGAGAGAGAGAAAGAAAGAGAGGGAAAGAAAGAAGAGAGAGAGAGAGAGAGAGAGAGAGAGAGAGAGAGAGAGAGAGAGAGAGAGAGAGAGAGAACAAGAACGAGAAAGAGAAAGAAAGAGAGAGAGAGAGAGAACAAGAACGAGAAAGAGAGAAAGAAAGAGAGGGAGGTAGAGAGAAAGAACAAGAATGAGAGAGAGAAAGAGAAGGAAAGAAAGAAAGAGAGAGAAAGAGAGACAAAAATAAAGAGAAATAATAAGAAAAAGAGAGAAAAAGCAAGAAAGAAAGAGAACGAAAGAAAGAAAGAGAGGGAGGTAGAGGTGGGGGAGGGGCAGGGGGCGGTTAAGGATGCAGAAGGACTTTTAAAAACAAAACAAAAACAAAAAATAGAAAGACAGAAAACCCTCTCCCCTCTCAAAAACGCTTGGTGGCGGTGGTCTGCGGCGACGAGGGTTGTTTCGGTATTATTTTGTCAGGAGATTGTTGAGGATCGGACGGTGTGAGAAGCTCAGACATTTTTTTTTCTTTTAAAAAAAGAAGAAAAATCTGCAGGATTAGTTCTGTGGTGTGTGTGTGTGTGTGTGTGTGTGTGTGTGTGTGTGTGTGTGTGTGTGGAGAGAGGGTGTTGTGTGTGTGTGTGTGTGTGAGTGTGTGTGTGAGAGAGATAGAGTGTGTGTGTTGTGTGTGTGTGTGTGTGTGTGAGAGAGAGAGAGAGAGAGAGAGAGAGAGAGAGAGAGAGAGAGAGAGAGAGAGAGAGAGAGAGAGAGAGAGAGAGAGAGTGTAAGTGAGAGAGTGTGTGAAAGAGAGAGAGTGTGTTTGTGTGTGTGTGTGTGTGTTTGTGTGTGTGTGTGTTGTTAGTTATCCTGCCCTGAGTGTGTGTGTGTGTGAGTGTGTTATGTGCGTGTGTTTGTGTGTGCGTGCGTGGGTGCGTGCGCGCACTGCTATCCTGTCCCGTCCTCTGTGTGTGTGTGTGTTGTGTGTGTGTGTGTGTGTGTGTGTGTGTGTGTGTATGTAGTATTATATATATATATATATATATATATATATATATATATATATTGATATATTATGATATATATAGTTGTGTGTGTGTGTGTGTGTGGTGTGTGTGTGAATACGTGTGTGCTAGCTATCCTACTCTAACTTCATCCTCCCAAGATCTGATTTGCAAGGGGGGGGGGGGGGGGGGAAGGAAGGAAGGAAGGAAGGAAGGAGGGCCCTGTCGACTGGACGCTAGCGAGTTCTTTATTGTTGGTCATAATATCGTCGTTATGATGTGTCTAAGACGATCAAAACACCAATGACAGACAGGGAGGAAAGAAAGGGAAGGGGGGAAGGAGGGGGGAGAGGGGGGATGGGGGAGGGGAGGGGGAGAAACTCTGGAAATCGGGAAAAAAACAGGAGAGAGAGAGAAAACAGAGAGAGAGAGAGGGAGAGAGATGAGGAGAGTGGGAGGAGGAAAAAAAGAGAGAGAGAGGAGAGAGATGAGAGAGAGGAGAAAAAGAGGAGAGAGAGAGGTGAGGAGAGAGGGAGGGGGAGGGAGAGAGAGTTTGAGAAAACAGAAGAAAGAAAGGTAACTCTGAACTCTGAAAATCAGGACAGGACAGACAAAACAGACAGGACAGAGAGACAGACACAGAGAAAGGAGAGGGAAAACGGAACTCTGAAATTGGGGAGAGAGAGAGAGAGGGGAGAAGAGAGGAGAGGAGGAGAGAGAGAGGGGAGAGAGAGAGGAGGGGAGACAGACAGAACGAGACAGATAGACAGATAGACAGAGACAGAGAGAGAAAGGAGGGGGTTTAACTCTGAAATCAGGGGGAGAGAGGAGAGAGAGGAGAGAGAAGAGAGAGAAAAGGAGAGAGAGAGAGAGAGTGACAGGGGACAGACTGGGGAGGACAGAGACATACACCATACAGAAAGACAAGAGGGGGAAAAGAATACATACGGGACAAAAGACATAAAAGACAGACAGACACAGAAAAAAGTTAATAAGGGAAAGGGGCCCACAACACAAGGGCTTGGGGAGATAGGAAGAGAGAGTTAAAAAAAAACCATAGTAGGGGAAGTAAGAAGTGAGGTTTGGGAGGTGCAGCAGGTGGAGGTAGGGGTGGGAGGGAGGTGGGCCGGTTGAAGGGGGGGGGGGGGGAAGGGAAGATGGGGGAACCAGCCAGGCATTCCTTCACGTACTGCTTCTTAAGCTCCATCACCCCCCCCCCTCCCCTTCCCCTTCTCAATCCCTCCCCACCCACCCACTCCCAAAATCCTTAACTAGACCTATTCCTAAAAAAAAACAAAAAAAACCACCACCCCAAAAATAGTCTTTGCTTTCCCTTCCACCCTCCCTGTCACCTCCACTACCCCACCCCCCCTCCCCCCCCTCTCCCATCTTCGTCCTAAGAAGAAGAAAGAAGAAGAAGAAAAAAAAAACCCTGAAGAAAAAAAAAGTTGTTGGTGATATTTGTCAGTGTTAGCAGTGGTAATAGTGAGTGCTAAACCGTATCAGACGACGTCTGAGCCAGGGATAGAAGCTGTAGAAGTTGAGGGGGCCACCGAGAGAAAGAAAAAAGAGAAGAGGGAGGAGAGAGAGAAGAGGAGGGAGGGGGGAGAGAGGGAGGGAGGAGAAGGAGAGAGGGAGGAGAGGGGGGAGGGGGAGAGAGAGAGAGGGGGGGGGAGAGAGAGAGAGGGGGAGAGGGGAGGGGGAGAGAAAAAAGGAGAGAAGGGGGGAAAGGGGAGGGAAGGGGAAGGAGGGAGGAGAGAAGGGGGGAGGGGGGGGGGGGGGGGGTGTGGAAAGAGAGGGGGGGGAGAGAGAGAGGAGGGGAGGATAAAGGGGAGAGGAGGAGAGGAGAGAGAGGGGGGAGGAGGAGAGAAGGGAGGGAGCGGAGAGGGGAGGAGGGTGAAAGAGGGGGGGGGGAGGGGAAAAGGGGGGAAGAGAGAGAGGGGAGAGGGAGAGGAGGGTGGAGGGGGGGAGAGGGAGAGAGAGGGGGAAGAGAGAGGGGTGGGGAGGGGAGGGGGAGAGAGAAAAGGGGGGAGGGGAGGGAGAGAGAGGGAGAGAGGAGGAGGAGAAGGGAAGAGAGGGGGGGAAGAGGGGGAGAGAGAGGGGGAAAAGAGGGGGGAGAGAGAGGGAGAGGGAGAGGGGAGAGGGGGGGAGGGGGGGAGAGGGGGAGAGAGGGAGAGGGGGGAGAGAGAAAGGGGAAGGAGGGAGAGGGGGAAAATAATAATAAAAATAATAATTAATAAAAAATAATAATTGTAGGGAATTCATATAGCCGAAATTTTCAGATGACTTTTAAAAATAATATTGGGATAAAGGAATAAGCACTCATGTGCTTTTTTTCTACGTCAGAAAAGAGAGAGGGAGGAGAGGAGAGGGGAGAGAGAGTGAAGAGAGAGAGAGGAGGAGAGAGGGAGAGAGGAGGAGAGAAGGGAAGGAAGAAAAAGAGGAAGAGAGAGGAAGAGGGGAAAACTGGGCTCAAATACCCTTCTCTAACCCCTCCGGGACGGTTTGGTCGTGTGTGTGTGTGTGTTGTGTTTGGGGGTTTGTGTGGTGTGTGGGGTTGTGTGTGTTGGGGGGTGTGTTTTGAGTGTGTGGGTGTGTGTTGTGGGTGGTGTTTTGGGGGGTGAGTGGTGAGTTAAGGGGTGTGAGTGTGTGTGTTTTTGGTTGTTTGAGTGGGGGGTGTGTGTGTATGGTGTGAGTGTATGAGTGTGTGAGTTGTGTTTTGTGGGATGTGTTTATGTATGGAGTGTATGTGTTTATGTAATTTTTTGGGTTTTTGTATGTATGAGTGTGTGTATGTGGTGGAGAGAGGAGTGGTGGAGAGAGAGGGGGTTGTGTGTGGGTGTGTTGAGAGAGGGTGTTGTGGAGAGTGTGTGTGTGTGGGTGTACTGTGTTTTGTGAGAGAGAAAGGGGGTGTGTGGTGTGTGGTGTGAGAGAAAGGGTGTGGGAGGAGAGAGGGGGGTGTGTGTGTGTATGTGTGGGGTGAGAGAGAGAGAAGGAAAGAGAGAGAGAGAGAGAGAGAGAGAGAGAGAGAGAGCGTGGAGAGAGAGAGAGTGTGTGTGTATGTGGGATGTCGAGTGAGAAAAAGAAAGAGGAGAGAGAGAGTGTTGTGTGTTTGTGTGTGTGAGAAGAGAGAGGAAAGAGAGAGATGAGAAGAGGATGAGAGAGAGAGGAGTGAGAGAGAGAGAGGGGAGGAGAGAGAGAGAGAGGTGTGTGGGTATGTGTTGTGGAGAGAGAAAAAGATAAGAGAGAGAGAGTGAGGTGAGTGCGAGAGAGAGAAGAGAGAGGTTAGAGTGGAGAGAGAGTGTTGGGAGAGAGAGTGTGTATGTATGTTTGTGCGCATGTCTATCTGTCTATCTGTTTGTCTGTCTGTCTGTCTGTCTGTCTGTCTGTCTGTCGTCTGAGCTCTTCCCGCACTCTCTCTCCTTCCAGACACTGCTGAGGGTCAGAAGGTCGCGGTACTTTGCTGGTCGCTTTCAAACCACACGTCATCTCTTGGAGGACGGAATGCGCCGAACTTTATTGCGGCTTTAAATAACGGTTGAAATGTCATTCTAAAATGTGTTTGGCCCTTTGGTCGGAGCTGCTTACCGTGGATAACAGTCTGAGGTGGTGGAGGAGGAGGAGGAGGGAAGAAGAAGAAAGGGTAGGGGTGAGGGGACGAAGAGGAGGAGGAGGAGAAGGAAGAGAGGAGGCAGCGGCGAAGGAGGAGGGAGGAGGAGGAGGAAGAGGAGGAGGAGGAGGAAGTAAGGGAGGGGTGAGGGCACGGGAGGGGTGAGGGGACAAGGCGGAGGAGGAGAAGGAAGAAGAGGAGGTAGGAGAAGGAAGAGGCGGAGGAAGAAGACGAAGAAGGGGAGGGTGTGAGGGGACGAGGAGGGAGGAGGAGGGGAAGAGGAGGAGGAGAAGGAAGTAGGGGATGAGGGAAGCAAGAGGAGGAGAGGGAAGAGGAAGAAGATGATGATAATGAAGGTAGAGGAGGATGTTGATGAGAAAAGAAGAACAAGAAGGAAGTGAGGACGTAGGAAGAGGAAGGAGGAGATAAGAGGAGGAGGAGGAGGACAATTCTGAGAGAATTCTGGAGGACGACGAAGAGAGAGGAGACGAAGAAGGAGGAGGAGGAGGAGAGGAGGAAGAAGTAGAGGAGGAGGAAAGAGGAGAAGGAAGAGGAGGATGAAGAGGAAGAGAAGGAGGAGGAGAAGGAATAAAGAAGAAGAAGAGGGAGGAGGAGGTAAGAGAAAAGATGATGAAGATAATGAGGTGGAGGGGCGATGTTGAAGAAAGGAAAAAGCAAGAACAAGAAGGAGGAGAAGGAGGAAAAGAAGAAGGAGGGAGGTGGAAAGGAAGAAGAAAAAGACAAACGACGACGAAGAGAAGAATGTAATGAGAAGGAGAATGGTGATTCTTACGACACAACCACACATGAAAGACAAAAGAGAAAGACTTCTTATTGTACTATTTTGAACAGGATTTTGCCAACCACACACACACACATACACACACACACACATTCACACACAAAAACATACACACACATACATTCACACAATTATCGTGAGATCCTATTAAACTTTTATCAGAACATACAAATTCAAAGTACATCAATCCTACAACCAATAAAATTCTACAAATAAAAGCAAACAATTACATTCTACACGAAAAACCACCATCAAAATATCGAAAAAAATTGGGTGACAAACAGATTCATTTTTGCTTAAAACAGTTTTCCCTTTAGTTGAATTAGTATTTTTTGAACGATAACATTGGGAGCTTTTATTTTTTTTGTGTTCACCCAATCCAAGCAATCTAGCATATTTGCAGATTTATTTACCAAAATGAAAGATTCTTCAAATTCCGATACATTTCTCTCTGATCTCTCTCTCTCTCTCTCTCTCTCTCTCTCTCTCTCTCTCTCTTCCTTTTAGCCTTTTAAAAAAAAAACAAAATTCCTGTACTATTCTCTCTCTCTCTCCCCTCTCTTCTTATTTTATCCTTTTTTACATTCCTGTACTCTTTCTTCTCTCTCTCTTCTTCTTTTATTATCATTGTTTTTTTTTAATGAAATAATTACCAAGTTCACGAGGCTGTTTTTTCAGTCTGCCTCTTTCACAGTTTAATCTGTAACTAGTAACAGTGGCTGTAGTTCATACAGTTTGATTCTTGCTTTTTTTGGAGGTTTTTTTTTTTCCTTTTCGTTCCTCGTCTAAGAGCTCTAAGGTTCACAATTGGTGTGAATGTTGCGTATGTACCCCCCCCCCCCCCCCCCCCCCCACCCCCCCCCCCCCCCCCCCCCCCCCCCCGCCCACCCCCCCCCCCCCCCACCCCCCCCCCCCCCCCCCCCTCCCCCCCACCCCCCCCCACCTCACCCCCCCCCCCCCCACCCCCCCCCCCCAAACACACATACTCACCACCACCACCACCCTCCCCCTCCCCGGGGAAGAAAGCGGGAAATCGAACCCAGAACCTCACGCTACAGGGTTTGCTACTTGTTTGGGCAGGCAAAAAACTTTTAAAAGGAAGGCGTACGTCTCTAACCATCCTGTACTGTTTGATATCTAAGAGGACAGACCAGTCTACAGACAGACACCAACAACAGAAAGAGCGCCAGTTTACAACACAATACACTCACAAAAGCAGCGCGTCTCTCTCTCTCTCTCTCAAACACACACACACCATCCCGTCCTCTCTCTCTTCTTCACGATCATTTTCCCTTTTTCCATATTAAGAAGCTCAATGACTGCACATAAAACAAAAAAAATATGAAACACCCATATTACAAGAAGGGAGAGAGAGAGAGAGGAGAGAGAGTGAGATTGAGAGAGAGAGAGAGATGAGTGTGAGAGGGAGAGAAGAGAGAGATTGAGTAAGTTTTTGATGTGAGATGTATTTGTGAGTGAGAGAGGAGAGAGAGAGAAGGAGAGAGACCCGACAATCACGCCATACTATCCCTTTCACATTTTTAGTACACAATACACACCTCCTCTTTCTACTTGCCGCTGAAATACGACATCTTCCAGTCGTCAAAAGAAGGGAAAAAACGAGGGAGGTGGGAAAAAGGACTCAAAACGTCGCGAACATTTTAAGCCGTTAAGGAACAGAGACCGTTCACTTTCATCTAACGGTCTGGAAGTTGGCAGAAGAACGGGGGACACGAAGGTAACTTCTATACAACGGCGCCGCACCATCCCCTGCGAAATTCTTAATCTTAAATGCTTATCTTATTGTCAGGTAACTACGCGACCTAGGAGGACAGAATGGTATGGAAGAAGAGAGTGAGAGAGAGAGAAGAGAGAGAGAGAGAGAGAGAGTGAGAGATAGAGAGAGGAGAAGAGAGAGAGAGGAGAGAGAGAGAGACTGAAGAGAGAGAGATGATGATGAGAGAGACTGAGAGAGAGAGAGACTGAGAGAGAGAGGAAGAAAGGGGAAAATGTTACTTCTTCTTCTTCTTTGTCGAACGCTCAGACAGCAACTATTGTTGTCTGTCATATGAGCGAAAATGAGTTGCGCTGCCGTTAAGCGCCTGACAAGTCAGGCCCAGCGCATCCGACTTCGGCGTGAGATGGGAAAACGAGAGGAAGGAGGAGGAGGAGGAGAAGAAGGACAAGGGAGAGGAAGGGGGATAAAGAGGAGGAAGGGAAAGAAGGAGGAGGATGATGGAGAGATGGGGAAATACAGGAAGGATGAGGATGTAGAGCAAGTAAATCGGGGGTGTGTGTGTGTGTGTGTGAGGTGTGTGTGTGTGGTGTGTGTGTGTGTTGTGTGTGGGTGTCCTAGGTGCTCGCATGTGACATGACAAAGACAGACAGAAAGAGACAGAGTTAGATAAAGAGACAGACAGACAAAAATGATATTCATACAAGACCGAATCCGAACTACAGAAAAAGTGAACAAACCTTAACTTTGCAGTGTTCAACAAATCACAAGAGATATTCCTGCCCATCTTGTCTTGCTGCTTGTATAATCTCTCATCTGCCACTTTCTCAAACTCTTCCCAACTCTCTGTCTCTTTCTCTCTGCTGTCTCTTATCTTATCTCTTGTCTTCCCCCCCCCCCCACCTCTCTGTGCCTTCCGTTTCTCTCTGTCTCTCTGCCCCCTCTTTTCCCCCCTCTCTCTCTCGATGTCTATCTCTGTATCTCTCTGTCTTTCTTCCTCTCACTGTCTCTGTCTGTCATGTCTCTCTTTGTCTTTCTCTATCTCTTCAGTCGTCAACGCTATCTCACTTTGCACCACTCTTTCACGATCTCTCTCTCTAGGCCTCTCTCTTATCTGTATTATCTTGCTCTCTTCTCTCTCTCCAGCTCTGTCTGGTCTGTCTGTCTATTTCTGTCTCTCTCCCTCTATCTCTCTCCCCCCCCCCCCAACCACCCTTCCACACCCACACCCATCCCTCTTCTCTCTCCTCTCTCTTTCTATCTTAAGCCTCTCCTCGCTCTCTTACGACAGACAAGCAGCTAGAGCGATGAACACTGATCTATTATTTATATATATATATCTGAAACCCATCAAAATTCATACTCACACACACACACAAGGGAATGAAAAAACCCACCACAACACAAACTAAAAAAAACACCAAACAAACAATCTTTTAAGTGTCCTTTGAAAAGACCCGTCATTAAAAGCGATAGTATTGCACACAAAATTCTTGGGATGAAGAGCGGGAGAAACCACCCTACACCTATAGCCCCCCCCCCCACCCCCCCCCCCCCCACCCCCCCCCCCCCCCCCCCGCCCCACCCCCACCCCCCCCCCCCCCCCCCCCCCCCCCCCGCCCCCCCCCCCACCCCCCCCCCCCCCACCCCCCCCCCCAACTCTTTCGTCTTAAGACGACGACGACGACGACCTAACGGACTGGCATTTCGCAGCTTTTCAACGATTCAAACCGATCATTTTCACGACTGTCACACTGCTTTCTTTCTTTCTTTCTTTTTTTTTCTTGTTTTTTTAATTTTTAAAATATTTTTTTGGCTGCCTGGGTAGTGAGAGGAGAGAAGAGAGGGGGGGGGGGGGAGCGGAGAGAAGGGGAAGAAGGGTGGAGAGGAGAGGGGGAGGGAGGTGGGGAGGTAGGGAGGGAGAGAGAGAGGGAGATGGAGAGAGACAGTGAGGAGAGAGTGGGGGGGAGAGATGGAAAGAGAGAAGAGAGAGAGAGGAGAGTGAGAGAATGAGAGAGTGGAGAGAGGAGAGAGTGTGTGGTCGTGTTTGTGTGTGAGGAGAGAAAGAGAGAAAGAGAGAGAGAGAGAGGAGAGAGGGGTGAGAGAGAGGGAGTTTGAGAGAGAGATGGAGTAGTGTGCGTGAGAGAGAGAAGAGAGATGAGGAGGAGGAGAGTGAGGATGGAGATGGAGAGAGAGAGAGAGAGAGTGAGAAGCGATTTGCAGACTGGTAAGACATCATATCTGAAAGTATACTGTATCTTTTAAGAGAGAGAGAGAGAGATGTGAGAGAGAAAGATGATGAGAGAGAGTGAAGGAGAGTGTGAGTGAGAGAGTGAGAGAGAGAGACCAGAGAGACGAACAGAGACAAGATTAGACGATTCAGAGGACTAAGTTTTGTATAGTGATATATTCATACTGATATATGTATATTGTAAATAATTTATATAGATATTATATATATAACATAAAGAAATGGAGGTGGATTGGGGGGGGGAGGGGGGGGGGGGGGGGGGGTGGGGGGTGGGGGGGGGGGGGGGGGGGGGGGGGGGGGGGGGGGGGGCGGGGGGGGGGGGGGGCGGGGGGGGGAGGGGGGGGGGGGGGGGGGGGTGGGGGAGGGGGGGGGGGGGAGGGGGGGGGGGGATGGGAAGAGAGGGGGGGGGGGGGGGGGGGGGGGGGGGGGGGGGGGGGGGGGGGGGGGAATGGGAGAAAGAGAGGAAAAAACGTTCAAAACAAATAACGGAGAGATAGGAGAAGAGCTGTGAACGGAAGTAGCGGTCGTTTAGCGATAGTAAAAACTACTGGTGATAAGTGTGATCCGCGCTAATCCAGGATAAAGTTTCTGTGTCCTTCTAGGGTAGGGATGGGGGGGGGGGGGGGGGGGGGGGGGGCAGGTTACTGAAATGGCGGTAGGGATGATGGAGGTATAGCACCCAGGAGATGGGTAGGGATTGGGGAGGGAGGATGATGAAGGAGGAGACAGTTTTTCCGATGTCCATCATCATCGGTGTCGTCTGAGCCCAGATCAGTTATTTCACGTTAGACATTTTCAAAAAGGGGAAGATTTTGTCCTGTCAAACTTAGAGAAATTCTGTTTAAAAAAAAGATAGAATTAAAATTTAAAAAAAAAACAACCGCTGTATTTTCCACTCACACGCACGCGTGCATGCACGCAAGCCCGCGCGCACACAAAAACAAACAACAACACACACATACACACAAAGTGAGACTGTAAAGGTCTGAATTTAACTCTCTGTTGTTTTTTTACGTGTACAAAAAACAAACAAAAAAAAACAAAAATGTAAAGCATGGTCTGAAATCGTAATTTTTCTGCTCAGTTTACAGGCACCAAGAGTAGAGGTTATAACTACAGTCTGAAATTATTATTGTACTATTTATACATATATATAAAAAAGTGATAGTTATATAACCATGGTCTGAATTAATATATCTGGCCTTAGAGGTACCCCCCAATTTTTTTTTTATAACCATGGTTTGAAATTATCGTTTTACATATATTTTTTTTTTCTAAAAAGGTGATAAGTTATATCACCAAAGTCTGAAACAATAATTTCTCTAGTTTCACAGATTTAGAAAATGACAGTTGTAACTGTGGTGTGAAGTGACCATAATTCTGGGTTCACAGACTCTGCGTGTACATCTTTTAGAGGTGCACGCTATACAGCGACCTGAGGAAGAAGATTGTGTGGCCGACGGAGATAACATAACCCTGCAAACCAAGCTGTACGGTCCACGAGAGGAGCTGGAAAGGACTTGTATGCCACTATTTCTCCCAAACACATCTGACGGTGTAAAAAAGCGAACGAGAGAAGAAGAGTTTCATAGACTCAAAACTGTTGTATTTATAACGACGGTCAGAAGTCATCATTTCTCTGGCTTATCAGATACTTACAGTGACAAGACTTACAACACTAGTCTTAATTATCTTGTTATTTATCTCCTTGGTTTCACAGACTTTTCAACAACAACAACAACAACAAGGTTTAAACCACGAACTGAAGTTATCTGGTTTTACAGAGGGGGGAAACAAAGATAATTATAACTATGGTATGAACTATTTTTCTGGTTTTACAGTAACACACACACACACACACACACCCCACACACACACACACACACAAGAGAAAGAGAGACACAGACAAAGAGAGAGGGCAGACAGAGAGGGCAGTCAGACAAAACAACAAAAGACACACACACTCACACACAAAAACGGCAATGAGTGGAGGGGTGATAGAAGAAGAAGAAGAAGAAGAAGAAGAAGAAGAAGAAGAAGAAGAAAAAGAAGAAGAAGAAGAAGAAGTAGAAGCAGATGAAGAAAGAAAAAGAAGAAAAAAGAAGAAGAAGAAAAACAACTTTATATACAAACTATCCTTTAATAAAATCCTTACTTTAAAAAAAAAAATCAATCAAAAGAAAAGAAAAAGCACAAAACAACCCCCCCCCAAAAAAAAAAAAAAAAAAGAAACCCCCCCCCCCACCCCCACAGTTGCAAAACAGAAAAATGATTTTGCTCCCCCCCCCCCCCCCCCCCCCCCCCCCCCCCCCCCCCCCCCCAACAAAACGCAAAGA
>JAQIHA010000780.1:0-13161 GCA_028751875.1 Rapana venosa
AAAATAGCAATGAAGAGACGCGTGACCTCCAGCTGTGGATGAGTTATTATCTCTCTACAGGGATCACCCCAGAACAGTAAACAGAGATATACCGCCAGAGAAGAGATCTTCCGTAGACTCCGCCTGAAGTCATAATCATACCCCTAGTAGGTGGGTTGATTTTATTAATTAAAAAATTTTAATTCTTAGGAGGAACGGGGAAATAGCATTCAAAGGAAGTGTTATGTTGGGGAGTGTTAAGGAAAGGCCGCCCGTGGGTAAGGAGAGTTCGTTCGGGGGACGGGTAAGCTAGAAAATGGGGGCACCGGGTAGCATGGGCGGTGAGAGGAAGCCGAAGGATCGTTTAGCGAGGGATTCGGTAGAAAGGGGGAGGACTAGGGCGAAAGGGTGACAGGGATAGGTAGAGAGATTAGGGGAAGGGATAATGGTAGAGAGGGGGGTGGGGAGACGTAGGTGGGGGGGGGGGGGGAAAGGGTTTAGGATGAAAAAGGGGAGATGTGGGGGAGGGATAGGGAGACCAAAGGGGGTTTTGGGCGAGAGGATTGAGAGGTGAGGGGGGATGCACTATTGTATTCCCAGATTTAAAGTGTTAAAATTGCCCATGTTCAGGAGTTTTTGGGTTTTTTCCTAGGGCCATAGACTCATTGTTTTCCTCGCTGATATCATTCACTATGATTGTAAGTATATGTATTCAAACTGGCTTGTTGTCACTCTTCATGTTAGAATGTAATCCTTGGCGGCTGTGCCGTAAGACCAACAGGCAGACTCACTGGCTTCAAACCAGCACCAGTGAGGTACTAAGGGGCTACCTGATAGTGGAACCGTCACTGGCTGGACGGAAAAGAACAAGCAGCCTCAGTCTGCTAATGATGCACCGGGCATGGAAACTAATGGACATTTGAGCTGGATGTTGCTAGGAGCAGAACCAACTGCTAGGGCTCTACCATAGCTAAATAACGAGATAGTAATGATAAATATCGTCATCGTCGCCACCATCGTTGTCGTCGTCATCATTATCATCATCATCGTTGTCGTCGTCATCATTATCATCATCATCGTCGTCGTCGTCATAGGTGTTGTTGACATGCTGCTGCTGCTGCTGCTGCCGCCGCCGCCGCCGCTGCTGCTGCTGCTGTTGCTACTGCTGCTGCTGCTGATGATGATGATGGTGATGATGATAAGGAGAAAGAGGAAAAGGGAATGGGGGGCAGGGGAGCTGGGGGAGGAGGGAATAGTTGATAACAAAAAATGGATGAAGGTTATGGAGGAAAAAGAGGAAATATATTGAAGCTCAGTATAATGAGACATTCTTTTTGCATGTGCTCTTCTTCGATGTCTCTCTTCTCTCTCTCTGCGTCTGTACTCTCTTCTTCTCTGGCTCTCTGATTTGTCTGCTCTTGTCTCTCTATTTGTGCGCTGAACTAGTTGCCCTCTCTCCTATGTCTAGCTCTTCCTGGGTCTCTGTGTAATCTGCTAATGTCTAGAGTATGGGAATGTTTCTCCCCGCAGAACCTCTCTACGCCTCTCTCTGTCTCCTCTGTCTGTCTGTCTGACTCAGTCGTATATGTCTCTCTGTCTCTCTCTAACTCTCGCAAAATCAGCAAAGAATTTTGACGTTTTGTTTTGTAGCCAGAGAGAGAGCTGTTTGAGTAGTATTGTTCTCCTGTTATTTTAGGGAGGTTTGCTTTGTTTGGTACTGTATTGGTTTGGGTTTGGGGTTGTTGTTGCTTTTTTGAGGGGGAACTATTCGGTGTTCCCTCTCCCCTTGTTGTTGTTTGCCGTTTTGTTTTGCTCTTGGTTCTTGCTACTTTTTCGGTTGTTTCTTTGTTGTATGTTCTGCTTTAATGTACGTACTGAGGTTGCTACTCCTCCTCTCTCTCTCTCGTCTTCTCTGATGTACTCTCTCTCTCCTCTCTCTCTCTCTCCGTCTGCTCTCTCTCTCTCTGCTGCTTCGGTGTTGTTTTGTGGGGATTTTTGTGTAGAAATTTTTTTCCGTAAGCTGATGGAGGTGTATTGCTATGGGCTTTATTTTATTTTATTGCATAAAAATTGCTTAAGGGCGGGGACTGGATGTGAAAGAAAAGCACATGGGGTGTTAATTCTTATCCTCGAAATAAAAGATTTTGTCATTTGTCATTCTCTGCGCTCTCGCTACTCTCTCTCCTTCTCTCTCTCTCTCTCACCTCTCTCTCTCTCACACACACACACACATACACACGCACACCAAAATCCAAAACTCTCTCTCACTCTGCTCAACACACACACACACAACACGACACACACACACCACACCCACTCACACAAATGACACACGACGTCAAGCAAACCTACTATCCTTCATACATGTTGAATGCAAGTCGATGGCGAGACTGCGATAACCTAGCTTTAAGAGAGACTCCTAAGATAGAAATAGAATACTCTGCAGTTATTCAGAGATCGACGTATCTGCGGCTGCTGCGAGTGTTTAGCCTTGGTGTGGGAGAGATTCCGCACCGTGACAAAGATGTCTCGTCAGACCAGCTTATCCTTTTAGACCCAATACATTTGATAGCGGAGGCAATCAGAATTCACCCAATTCAATTAGGATGGGCGGTGAGTGCCTCCCTCCTGTCTGTACATCTTTCGGTAAGTGCCCTCTTCCTGTCTTTTCTTTGAATAAAAAGCAGAGAAGTGTAGATAGATCTATTTTGGTTTGGAGAGGAAGAGCTTGCCGATGTGAGTGTTGTGGTGTGTGTGTTGTGAGTTTTTGTTATTGGTGATGCTGAAGGTTCGTATTCCTCGAAGAGTCGAGAGAGGAGAGAGGAATCACTGACTGTCTCTTGAACTCTGAAATGAGTTGAATGTACATTGGCCTGGCCCACAATACATTGATGTTGGGATCTCAGGATGGAAACAGAGTTGAGTTGATGTAGGAGTGACACTGGACGAAAACAAATGCACTCGGACAATAGTTTAAGAATGATTAGAGATAGAATGATAGACCACAAATGAGGTGAGGCGAAAGCTCATACAAAAGATGATGTCAGTAACAATTTAAGGACTGAAATAAGAGAGAAAATTACATGTTTAGTAACCGTTAAAGTCAAACCATAACCGCAGCAGTAGAGAGGAGATTATATCTAAGCCACCAAAATCATCATATTGGTATGAGTCTCGTAAGTAGCAGTTTTTCAATAAAGTGTTTGAGAGAGACAAGTGAGAAACGTCTCTCGAAACTCTGAGAAGAATGATTGTAGTAATTGTACATTGGCGTCGAATAGGCCACAGAATACAATATAGAGAACAAAGAGAAGATAGGTAAAAGAGATATCGTAGTTTAGGCAGAGCACCTATTAGTATTCTGACAATCATTGTGTACTGAAAATCATATACTCGTAGCATACCCGATGACTGACTCGGTCAAGATATTTTAAGGATAGTTGTCGCAAAGCACAGTAGGTCTATGTTCCACCGAAAGTGTACTGAATGATCTCAGTCCTAGCTCCGTTAGGTATGCAAAGGAAGGGAGATACAGAAAATCATGATTCATGTTATGCCACGAATCTTGGATAATACGCGATATAAACAAAGGTGAGAAGTGAGTGTTAGTGAGTGTTAGCTCGCAGACGTACATCATAGATTGATTACCTTGATGAACGTATCTAAGATATATTCTCTTCCGACTAGAGAGAGAGAGAGAGGAGAGAGAGGAGTGAGAGAGAGAGATAGAGAGAGGAGAGAGGAAGATGAGAAGAGAGAGAGAGGAGAGAGTAGGAGGAGAGAGAGAGTGAGAGAGAGAGAAGCAGAGAATTGTAGACTAGAACCCAAGAAGATCCTTAGAGAATTTGAAAAATGGCACTTTTTAAAGTTCAGTAGGAGAAAGTAATGGGCAAGCTGATTGTCCAGTGGGTGAAAGAGGGTTGTGACTTGGCAAAATTCATGTTTGATAGTGAAGTAGATGCCGTACACTTTCGAGTTATAGGGTAATCAAGAAGAAGCATATTGGTAGTGCTGGTAGGGCAACATTGTCCTTTGTAGCTGCCTTGGAGTAAATGTGCTGTGTTTTAGATTCTTAGTGTAATTCGGTTTTTTAATAAGTGGGCTTGATAATAGGTTGGCTTGTTGATTTAGCTGGCTTGGCTTGGCTTGGTAGTTCGGCTTGGTTTGGTGTGGACACAGTTTGGTTTGGTTTGAGATGGGTTGAATTGCTGATTTTGTATGGTTTGACTTGACTGAGTTTTAGTTGGCTTTGGCTTGGTGAGGTTTGACTTTAGTTTGGTTTGGTTTCATTGGGCTGGTTGGCTTGAGTGGTTTGCTTGTTGGCTTGGCTTGGCTTGGTTGAGTAGGGGCTTTGGTTTCATTTGGCTTGCTTAGGTTGTATGTATTGGTTAATTTTGGGCTTGGCTTGGCAGAGGTTGGTTTTGAGCTCTGTAGCTTGGCTTGGCTTGTTTTGGTTGCATTTGGCTGGCTTGTGGCTTGGCTTGGTTTGGTTTTGATTTGGCTTGGCTTGGCTTGAGTGTATTATTCCCCCCCCCCCCCCCCCCCCCCCCCCCCCCCCATGGTCGGTTGGCTTGCTTAGTTTGGTTTCATTTGGCTTGGTTGGCTTGGTTTGGTTTTATTTGAGCTTGGCTTGGCTTAGAGTTGGTTTGGCTTGGTTGGCTTGGCTTGGCTTGGTTTGGTGTCTATTTGGCTTGGCTTGGCTTGGTTTTGGTTTTATTTGGCTTGGCTTGGTTGTGTTGGTTTGGCTTGGTTGGCTTGGCTTGGTTGATTTGGCTTGGTTTGGTGTTGGTTTTTTTTGGATTGGCTTAGGTTGGTTTAGCATGGTTTGGTGTTTAGTTGGTTAGCTTGGCTTGGCTTGATTGGCTTGATTTAGTTTTGTTTTATTTGGCTACTTGGCTTGTTTTTGGTTTGGGTTTGGTTGTTGATTTTTGAATGTGCGGTTTCTTTCTGTAACTTTATTTCTGTTACAATGGACAGTTTTTGTTTTCTGTTTGAACAACTTGGTTGGCTGCTTGATTTTTCAGTTGGCAAGATTGATGGTCCGTCGCTTGTTCATTGGTCAAGTTGACAGGGGCCTGCCTAGTCGGTCCCGGTCGACCTAGTTTGCTTGCTTCCTTTCCTATGCTGTTTATACCATTTGCTTGCTGTTTCTCTGTCGTCTAGTACATCGATCATGAAGCGGTCTAGTCGGTTAATGAACATAGAGTTGGTATTGCCTTCAGAGACGTTTAGTAGAAAGTTCATATTTTATTTTAAGATGAGCAATTAATTTTTTTTTAACGTTAATGAAATCTGAGACTTATCTTTCAGCAACTACATCATAAAAGAAAGACAATTACGGTAAGGCCGAATGGAATTCGAATATTTAATTGTCGCACACACTCTGAAAACAATATATTGATTATTCATACGTGATGACGTAGACGTGATAGATCAGTTGATAAGCTGCCATTACGATGCGCCAAGGGTTCTCGATAATTCCTCTTCCCAGAAAATAAAGGTGGATGAGAGTGATGATGGGGAAAAGGGATGATGATGATGAGTGATGATGATGATGATAGATAGTGATGATGATGATGATGATGTGATGAGTTGTTGATGATGGAAATGTGAAGATAAAAGGATTGTTAGGGGTGGGACGGGAGTAGCCTGGTTGGATAGAGCGTTTGCTCGCTCATTGCGCTGTGGTCTGCTGACCCGGGTTCGGAGTGCGTTGAGAGGGGAGATTTTGTCCTGCTGAAGTGTAACATGATTACGACTCCTAGACTATCGCCAGAAGTCTTTGGATGAGGAAGTACAACGAGGATGCCGTGTGCGAAGAGCACTGTAGAACATATTGCGCGTGACGTTACACCTGTTGATCCATTTTTCGTTAAGAGTAGGCCAGGAGTGTGCCGGTAGAACAGAGAGCAAAAGTTTACAGAAAACCGGATACCACACGGGGCTGTTTCTGTTAGTCAGCCGCAGTTGTTTCTGTCGGTCTTTCTGTCTGAGTCTCTCTCCTCTGTCTCTCTCTCTACTCCACTCTCTCTCTCTCTCTCTCTTGCTATCTCTCTCTCTCTCTCTCTCTCTCTCTCTCTCTCGCTCTGATGCTAGTCTGTCTTGTCTGTCTCTCTGTGAGTTGTTGTAGTGTGTGTGTGTGCGTGTGTATTGTGAGCGCGGCGCGCGCGCGGCTTGTGTGTGTTCTTCTTTAATTTAAACGTCTTTTCACAGTACGGAGATTAGACGATCATTGTTCTCTCTTGTCGGAATGGATTCCCAACCATGGGAAACGTAGCGTGTGCGCGCACTCGTTTGTCTGTGTGTGTGTGTTTGTACTCTTAATTCTTCTACCATGCCATGATATATGTTCGTACTTGAACAACGCCACACCGTTTCCTGTACTCCATCCTTTCGCCTTCCCTATCCCTAGTCCCGTGAACCGGTGTGGCACAATGAAGAATTTGTACAACCAGCTACCTCCACTCCCCGGCCGTTCTCTGCTTTCCGTGCAACTCAAGCCAGACCCTCCCACTCTCTGAGTTGTCTTCCCATCGGTTTTCTCTGGTCTGCCTCTTCTTTCGTCTCCCCTCTTGTACAGTGGTCCCTGTAGGACACAAATCTTGGGCGTCCAGATGTTCGTGTGACGTGCCTGTACCCACTTAAGTTTATTGGTTGTGCTTTTTTCACTGAAACATTTCACCTGTCTGTATGCAATCCCTGACCATTTGCTGGAAGAAACATAACTACCTCCCCTACGATTCAACGCCATCTCTTTAATTGCTGTAGTCCGCTACCCCTCCAAACCCCTGCCACAACACTCCCCCCCTCCTCCCTTGCCGTGACGACATCTACGAGAAAGTACCTGGAGGGAAATGAAGGGTAGATAAATTGTTGGCTTAGAGCTCCTCGCTGCTCTCTTGGGTTTTGCCCCCTTTCTCTTCCTGAAATGTGGTTTTAGTCCTTGTCTGAAGCACAAGGTTTCCTTGAGGGATTTTGCTGATCAAATTAAGGTTAAGAACCGAAAAATGGTGGGGTTTCTTTTTCTTTCTTCCCCCCCCCCTTTTTTTAGGCTACAGGCGGTGAGAGGGACAGGATAGTTCAGTGGTAGAGCACTCGTTTTCTCAAGCCAAGGTTAATCAGATGCGAGCGTGATTACCATGTGGATGGGTGGACCGTTTGTGCGCCTTGGCTTCAGTACAGTCCCCTAAGGTTCACCCAGCTGTAAATTCGGACCTGCCCCTCTTTCGGGTCGAGGGAGAGGTTAGAAGCAGCGAGGGAGAGGAGATGGGAAAGCCGCCCTCATATGCTGGCCCTGGAGAAGTGAGGTCTTGATGCCCGCCTCCCCTACGATTTCACGGTTTTGGGACACTTTTGCTTTTTTTCGGTTGACCTTTACAGGCAGTCAGTGGGGATTTGGGATTAAGAGGAGCATGCATGAAATGAATTGATTTCACATTACTGCTCTTCAGTATGGCAGATTTCCTGCGCACATTTTGGGCTGCTCTCCCCGCGGGAAGTACGGGGTGGGGGGGAGGGGGGGGGGGGGAAGAGCGTTGTCACAATGTGCAGCGCACCCCATTTTTTTATTTTCCAGTTTGCCGTGTGTGTGTGGATGTGTGTGTGTATGTGTGTGTAGTGAGTGAGCGAGAGTGCTGTGCGTGTGCGCGCCGTGCCATTGAACGTGTGTGTATGTGTGTTGTGTGTGATGTGTGCAAACGTGAATTTCAGTATGCGGATACTTATGATGGGTGTGTGTTTGTGCGTTGTTTCTGTCTGTGTCTGTGGTCTGCTGTGTGTTGTGTTGAGAGAGCACCTTCTTGTACGAAAACTGTGAACACCCTCTGTGAGAGTGCCTCAAGACAGCCGAACCATCCAGTAATGCAGTGGTTTCTCTGTTCCCACTCTCCATGACAGTTCTGCATGCCAAAGATTCCCGAAACTTCCCCCACATGTGCAAAAAACTCTTGTGTTGTTTTGTGCAGATTCCTCTTCCAGATTTAATTGCTTGGGCTCGTGCCTGAGTCAAACCCCTACGATCACCGAAAGGGGGAAAGTTTCAGGGATCAATCCATTTGCTGTGCTCAGGCCTGTGTTTACTCGGTCAATGCTTAGTAGTTACTTTTATGCTCTGGCTCTGCTAATGGAATCTCCCTTGCTGTTCTTGAGAGCTCACTTAGTCTGTTAATGTGGCATCAGTATTGAAACCCAGTGCATAGAAAGGCGGTACATTTACCCAAGTGTAGAAAAAGTATGGTTCTTTCGAGCCGAAGGGCCCATAGAGCCGAGCAGCGCTTCTCCCGGTGTCAGAGTAGCGTTAAGATAGATACTGAGAGGTTGTTTTCTCCAGCCTGTGACAGGACGCGCTAGTCTGTCGCAGTTACTTCCCCAGCAGAGTGGTACCACTTGTACACCTGGGTGGAGTGAGGAAAATAGGAGTTAAGTGTCCTTTCCCAAAGGACACAACACCGAGCCGAGCGGGGGATCGAACCCGCGACCTCTGGATCACGAGTTGACCGCCTAAACCACTCGACCACGGTGCCTCCGTACATTAACCAAGGATGTTGAGAATTACTGACTGTGACTGGGTTTTACGTGCAGGTGATTTCTCTTTATGGAGGTACAGATTGGTTGGGGGTGGGGATAGGGGTGGTGGGGGAAGGGAAGGGGAAGGGGGAGGGGGAAGGGGAGAAGTAATGTGATGAAGTCACACAATCTGGCTGGTTGATGTAAACTTTTCTATATAGATATAGATATATACACGCGCCGAATGCACAGACGCACAGACGCACAGACGCCTACACACACACACACACACACGCGCGCGCGCGCGCGCTCACCTAAACCACCCTACCTGTATCCAGCACCTCTAAGCCACCTATTTTTCCCCCCACCATGACTAGTCCAGCAAGGCATGCTTCTGTTTTGACTTGCCTTTTATTTATTTATTTATTTTATTCTTTTATATAGAGGATAATGGAATAAAGCTCTTATGTGCATTTTTTAACATCAGTTTTTTTTTTTCCCCCCCCGTGTGTATGGGTTTTGTGAAATTATGTCATCTGTTCCCCCTTCCCCCCACCCCCCCCCCAAGCCACACTCGGTCCACACAGTGGCAGCTGATCTGGTACGAAGAAGACGGAGACGGGATTTAAGACGTTGTGCGCAAGATGTTCTTGGCGGTGCGTTGCAACACGGGCCTCGGTATTATGTCTCATCCGATGGACTTTTGAGGGAGAGTGAGTGTCTAGCACTTATGTTAACTGCCAGAGGAAAATATCCCCTTTGAAACAGGAATCGAACCCTGGTCGTCAGATTGCGAGCGCAATGTCCTAACCACTAGGCTACCCCGTTCCCCGAAAAAGTGACGTTTAAACTGCTGTGTAGCCTCTGCTGCCGTGACCAAACCCATCCAGCACTTTGAAGGCGGACTGGAAAGTAAGTGAAATTGTCCCTTGACTCGCTCGCTTGGCTGCTCTCTTGGCCTCTCCTCCTCCTCCCGTCTGTCTCCCAACAAGTGTTGTCCTTCGTCTGAGGCCTATGGCTTTACCCTGAGGGAGGAGAGACTTGCTGATGATTGAATTAAAAGGTAATGACAGAGAACCAAAAAATATATATCTAGGGATCGGGATGGAAGGCTTACTGTTTGGACCTTTAGGCAAGATGAGATCGTCAGTTGGCGACGACAATGGTGGTGTTAAAGAGATTGAATGAGAGAAACGTCACTTTTTCGTTGAGAGAGAGAGAGAAGAGAAGAGAGAGAGAGAGAGAGAGAAGAGAAGAGAAGAGAGAGAGAAAGAGAGAGAGAGAGATGAGAGAGAGAGAGAGAGAGAGAGAGAGGAGAGAGAGAGAGAGAGAGAGGGAGGAGAGAGAGAGAGAGAGAGAGAGAGAGGAGAGAGATTCCGATTCGGATTGTTTATTAATTTATAAGCACGATAATTGCAACACATGTAGTAAGATCCAAAATTTGAAAGAAAAAGTGAATACAGACTGATTGCATATGATAAAAATGATTCTCACGACATAACAAGGTCTCTAAGCTTAAATAATTTATATAAATACAAGGCAAAATTACGGACTACTTCAGGAGAGGATGATGACTTCCGAACGAACCAATAGTCCAGCAGTTAACGCAGGGATATCGGGTATGTCTGGTATGGGAAACACCACATTGGCCGTCTGTTCCCCATGAATTTGATTTGATACTTAACCCCTAACCTACCACTTCCTTCCCCTATTCTACCTCCTCCCCCTAACCTACCCCTTCCTTCCCCTATTCTACCTCCTCCCCCTAACCTACCCTTCCTTCCCCTATTCTACCCCTCCCCCTAACCTACCTCTTCCTTCCCTATTCTACTCCTCCCCCTAACCTACCCTCCTTCCCCTATTCTACCTCCTCCCCTAACCTACCCCTTCCTTCCCCTATTCTACCTCCTCCCCCTAAACCTACCCTTCCTTCCCTATTCTACCTCCTCCCTCTAACCTACCCCTCCTTCCCCTATTCTACCTCCTCCCCTAACCTACCCCTTCCTTCCCCTATTCTAACCTCCTCCCCTAACCTACCCTTCCTTCCCCTATTCTACCTCCTCCCCTAACCTACCCTTCCTTCCCCTATTCTACCTCCTCCCCCTAACCTACCTCTTCCTTCCCCTATTCTACCTCCTCCCCCTAACCTACCCCTTCCTTCCCTATTCTACTCCTCCCCCTAACCTACCCCTTCCTTCCCCTATTCTACCTCCTCCCCCTAACCTACCCTTCCTTCCCCTATTCTACCTCCTCCCTCTAACCTACCCCTCTCCTTCCCCTATTCTACCTCCTCCCCCTAACCTACCTCTTCCTTCCCTATTCTACCTCCTCCCCCTAACCTACCCCTTCCTTCCCCTATTCTACCTCCTCCCCTAACCTACCCCTTCCTTCCCTATTCTACCTCCTCCCCCTAACCTACCTCTTCCTTCCCCTATTCTACTCCTCCCCTAACCTACCCCTTCCTTCCCCTATTCTACCTCCTCCCCCTAACCTACCCCTTCCTTCCCCTATTCTACCTCCTCCCCTAACCTACCCCTTCCTTCCCTATCTACCTCCTCCCTCTAACCTACCCCTCCCTTCCCTATTTACCTCCTCCCCTAACCTACCCTTCCTTCCCCTATTATACCTCCTCCCCCTAACCTACCCCTTACCTGAACTCTTCCCTCCCCCCTCAGTGGGAACAGCTGACATAATTTACAAAACCGCATACACACAGGGACTGGAGGTAAAAAAACATATAAATGCCTATTCCATTATCCTCGATATAAAAGAATAGAATAAATTAAAAGAATATATATTCCCCCCGCAGGAGACAGCGCTACAGATCCTTGGGAAAGAAAGGAAAAAGAACCAACCGTGGGTTACCAACGATATCCTGGACCTGTGCGACCAACGTAGGGAGCTAAAGCCAGAGAAGAACAAAAACCCAGAAACGGCCGAAGAGTATAGAACAGTCAACAGGTCAATCAAGAAGAAGATGACCGAGGCCATGGGGAACTGGATGTCAGAACAATGCTCCAAGGTTGAGAAGGCAATGGCGAAAGGAGACAGCAAGGAGGGTACCAGACCATCAAGGTACTAACCAAGTCCCAGCAGCCAAAGACCTCCGTTATTGAAAAAGGGGGGTCACCCTTACAGGAGCGCCACTTTTAGAAGAATGGACAGTATTGCAGCGACCTGTAAAAATAAAATAAAGGGCTGATCGAGCAAACTTCACGAAAAGATCCCAGCCCATCAACCCCGAAAGCAACAGGTGCGGAAAGAGGTGAAAGAGTAAATCCTTGAAAGGAGGCAGTCCCAGGGAGACAACATCCGTGAGTCATCAGAACGGGGGCCCGGTGACAAGATTAACAATATCTGCCCAACGCATCTGGACCAGAAAGAGTGGCCTGAAAAGGGACCAATCCTCATAGTTACTTCCAAAAAGGGGATGAAGAAATGCCAAAAATTAAGAACAACTTCTGATAAACCATCCAAGCAAGTTAGCTACCATTGCCCTTTAAAAAGCTGAAACCCCCAAGCAGAAGAAATCCCATCAGAAGAACAGGGAGGGTTTCAGCCAGGTCGAAGCCTGTCGGCAGATCTTAAAAATCAAATGTCATAAGGAAAACTCCAAATAACTCGCTCTACAACAAATTCATTGCTTCAAGAAGGCCCTTTGACCGAGTGGGCAAGGGAAACTCTTGGCAAATCATGAGAGCATAATTCGACGAGGACCTGTTCAAGTCATCCAGGGCTGTATGGCGCCCCCCGTGCAGTCCCAGGGGGAGAAAAATCGGGGGGTTTTCGGGCTTCAGTTTGGGTTCGACAAGGCTGCCCCCTTTTCCCGTTTTTTTCAAGTGTTCCCGGAGAACATAGCAGGAGGCCCCCCCTTTATTCAAAACCCCAAACAAATTTTTCGATTCGCAACGATATCGATCTATGGGCCCCAGTGAAAAAAACTCCCGGTTTCCCAAGGGGCCCAAGGGGGGGGGAAAAGGGGGAACAACACCACCCCCAAAGAAGGGGGGGGGGGAAAACTTTAAATACTTGGAGATTAAAACAAAAAAAGGTGGCAAATTTGGGGGTTTTGTCACTCTCCTAAGATAAGTGGCGGAAAGGGGAAGAAACTTTCAAGTAACCTAAATCAACAAGGAGACACACTTTTAGTGGGAAACAAACTTCTGCATCTTTCCGAAAGCGGATAGTGTGGGGACCCCAAAAACACAGAACAAAACAATAAGTTAGAATCACAGGGGCAAAAAAGAACTTGCTGTACAGTAAGAGGAAAAAATGGTTTTGGAAAAGGAAAACAGCCTTTAAAGGTCCTCAGGGAATTAAACAAACCCCGGGGCGCCCCGAAAATGGGTATCCAACTAGGAGGGGGGGCCCAAGCCATTGGAAAAGCCGGGACGAAAATTTGGCGGCAAAGGCTCCCTGGGGTCAAGGGTCCCGCCAAGGGAAAAGGTGAGGGGGAGGAACCCCCAAAATGGTATTTAACCCCATATTACCCCTCCTTGACCCCCAAACCTCCCAAAACAAAAAAAAAGAAAAAATAAAAATGGCGGGGACTTGAAATTTTGCGTTTCGTACTCAACCCCCAAAGGGGTTTTTATTAGTATTCCCCCCTTCCTTACCTTCCCTTTTTTCCCCCCCCATCCCCCACCCCCTTTTGTTTCCCCTTTCCCCCTCCCCCCT
>JAQIHA010000781.1:0-7500 GCA_028751875.1 Rapana venosa
CCGAAGACATTTGGGGGGAGGTGGAGTCTGTTATGTTAACTCCGGGGGAAAAATCCCCTTGAGAGGACTCAAACCCAGGTCTCAGTTTTTCGAGCCCGATTTCAAACCCACTAGGTATCCCGCCCCTTTTGGAAATTTATTTGGGCCCGGGTAAACCCTTTTCTAAAGGAAAAACTACAGTATGCATGCTTATGCAAAAATGCCCATTCCAACATGGACATGCATACATACACACAACCCAATTACACACAACACGCTGAGCAGGGCGGTACAAAATGCGGGTGGAGGGGGCTTAACCTTAGCCGGGGGAGAGCGAGTCAGGCCTGAGGTAACCCCCCCTAAAAATTTTACACATACAGCTTTGCAAACCAAACACACAAAACACACACCCCACCTACCCCAACACAACACTACCACCTCTACAACTCCCAAACACCACCACCACCAGTTTTTACAATGTATCTTGTGATCTTTGGTAGTTTTTGGGGAAAAAAAAGGGACCCCCACATTGACCACAGGGTAAGTTTCTGATTCTGAAATGATCTACTGATTTATCATAATATATATGATTAGATGAATTGGAGAGAGAGAGAGAAAACAGACAACAACAGACAGAAGACAACGACATATATATACGATTGATAAAATTCAGGCCTTTTTATTTTTTTTAAATCCCCCACTTACTACAGGGAAATCGATGTTTTGAGGTGTCAAAACCCCTTTGAAAAAAAAAAAGAAAAAAAAAGGGGAAAACGGGGGGGAAACATGACAGGGGAAGAGAATTAAAAGGAAAGCTTTGGACCTGGGGGTAGATTGAGGGGGGGGGGGGGGGGGGGGGGGGGGGGGGGGGGGGGGTGGGGGGGGGGGGGGGGGGGGGGGGGAAAGGTTGGGGGGGGGGACTTGATATTTTTGGCGGCCCTGTTTTTAAACGCTGCTCGGGTGCGTTTGCGAAAAATACAGATGTTAACAAAGAGACTAGGCCTAGTGGTTTGGACGGTTGTGTGTTGTGTGGCCGTGCGTGGATTGTGGTGAGGGTTAACATTGGTATAGTAATAGTGGTAGAATAGATAGAAGTGAAGAAGAAGAGGATGAGTAAGAAGAGTAGAAGACGTGAGGAGGCGTGAATGAGGAGGAAGTGGAGTGAAAAGGAGAAAGAAAGAAAGAAGAGTGAGCAAAGAGGGTTTTTGAATGAGTGATGAGGATGATGAGGATGAAGAGGAGTGATAAGCAAGGAGGAAAAGCCTTCTCTCTCTCTTCTCTCTCTCTCTCTCTCTCTCTTCTCTCTTCTCTTCTCTCTCTCTCTCTCTCTCCTCTCTATCTGCACGTACACACACACACACACACACCACACACACACACACACTACACACACACACACACACACTGTGGCAACGAGAAATTGACGGAGGATTATTTGTTTTAGAACGGACCGAGACTGGAGGCGGGGGAAAGGGGGGGAGTTGAGGGGAAACATTTTATGGAGGTTATAATTTGTGAAACTATAAACTTGCAGAACTCCCCCCCCCCCCCCCCCCACCCCCACCCCCTATCCATGTTTACACATTCAATCCAGTCTTTCTTTGGGGTGGGTGTGTGGGTGGGGAATTTTTTTTACAACACTTTGTTGTTTTTGTTTTTTTGCATTTAGCTTGTGCTGATGTGTCTCTGAAGACACGGGACACTAGATCACAGCACTACAAGGGATTTGGTTTTGTTTTGTTTGCTTTTAAATCTTGAAATGGGAGTCCGGCCAGAGAGAGAGAGAGAGAGCGCTAGCAATCGGGAGAGAATAGAATTTGAGAAAGAGACAGACAGAGAGAGTGTGTGATGTTCGTGTGTGTGTATTTTGTGTGTGTGTGCGCGCGCGTGTGCGTGTGTCCGTGCGTGTCGCGTGCGTAGGTGTACGTCCATTCGTTGCTGTAGTGCCGTGGTGTGTGTTTGCTGTTTGTGTAAAATATTTATATCAAAGCTGTGTAAAGTTCATTGGATCACAGGCAGCCGGCAGGCAGGCAGCAGGCAGAAGGGTTGTGGCATTAAGCATTTATTCAGCTCTCTGGTTTCATCAGTGATGCAAACAGGTGTTTACAAAGAAAGTTGCGCCCGACCGAAGGGTTGGGGGGGGGGGGGGGGGGGGGGGGTGTAGGGAGATGGGAAGGAGGAGGGGGTCTCTCTTTTACTTTTCTTTGTATGTGCGTGCGTGCGTGTGGTGTGGGTGTGTGTGGTGTGTTAAGTAGTTTGTTTGACTCATCTGTCTGTTGTTGTCTCTCTCTCTCTCTTCTCTTATTCTCTCTCTCTCTCTCTCTCTGCGTAAAATCAGCTCTCTCTCTCTCTCTCTCTCTCTATCTCTCTCTCTCTCTCTCTCTCTCTCATCTCTCTCTCTCTCTCTCTGTTTGGGGGGGGGGGGGGGGGCGCGCAAGTGCGTGAAGCCGAGATGACGTGTTGGATTAGTGCTCCTATTATTAATGAAATGTGACTGTGTTTGCTGTTGTCTTGAGGACCAATTTTTTGCAGTGTATAGTTTAGGATGGTGCACAGTGAAATATCATCAAATAATTCTCAGAGGTCAGTGTCCGGCCGAAATTAAACATTTTTACTAAATTCAAATGATTATATAGAAGGTCTGTGTTTGTGATGCCAACTCAAACTCGATTCAAAACCCAAGCCACCGTTACTGCGGTTTGTCCTTGACCTAGTTTTTGTTTTCATGTTTGGTGCTGGTGTATGTTAAGAAATTCAGCAGTGGAAGGACAGTCGCTTGAATAAGAGAAAAAATGTCACAGGGTGAAATGTTTACTAAACACGGCAAATATCATGCAGTAATGGACTGGCGTTTTTCCCCAGATTCAGCTGGGGATACTTGTAATTCAAATGGGTAATGAGCAGCTTAGAAGGACATGTTTGGGGCTTTAGATGAAGAAACTCAATTTAATTGAAGAAAAAATTATTTCACCTAAAAGCGAAGTGTGATGCAAATCTGGGATGACATTAAGGACATACAAGAAGACAGGCAAGTGATGTTTGACAGATTAGAAAAAACTTGAGAGGAAGATGGAATCAATGGAGCAAAGTGTGCAAAGCTAATAATGCAAAATTCATCAACGTGAGGAAAGGAAGGTGAAACTGAGGCACCAATTACTCAGTACATCATTGACATTCTCAATGACCATGCCCCTTTACTTGGACTGGTGTCAGTGAGGGACATAGCAAAGGGCATTCCGCATTGGAAGGCACGTTCTGGGAGGAGAACACGGACCATCATCGTTTCAGTTTTGCCGATGGTCGATTAAGTGGCGGGTGATGGCAGACCGAGAACCTTCGGGGACAGTCTGAGGAGAAGTGTATTAAGGTTTCATCTGACCTCACGTTTACATCAGTGGGTAACTATGACTTCCATCGAGGCCCAGGGCAAAGTAGCCTATTTCCATCATGGAAAACTGCAACTCAAGGAACAAGTAGCAATACAATCACTGGCATGAAGACCTAAGAGGAACACTACAATCATCAACCTCTTTAGCCAACTTGATGAGAACTGGCCTCCAATTCTGAACAGTGGGAGAAGACACGTCCCGCAGAGGCACACTATTCCTGTGTATGCAGACAGCCATCATGCCTGGGAAGCAGAGGGCTCAGCAGAGAAATTCAGTCCCTCCACAGGATGAAGAGTCAGCATCGTTGGCCACTACCAGTCACGTGTCCACAAAACAGATCTGGCAGAGGAACTTTGGATCATCACACCAGCATGGGGGCTCAACAGAGTGTCCAGGAGGCAGCCAGTGCAAAGGGAAGCCTTCCAACCACGATTCCGCACTGTCACCAGGCACGACAGTGCCAGCAGTACAATGGGATCGGGCCTGCAAGCAGGAGAAGGGGCAGGGCTGTACCATTGTGACAGGACCACATTCTATAGTGGGGCAGTATGAAAGGGGAAACAACAGGGAAGGCACTGAGAATACTATTTGGGTGAAAAGAAAACTTCACAAACCAGACACCCGGCGTTCCAAAATCCCATTTCTTCTGGTCAAAGTCAATAACACTGCACTATGGCTGCAGACTTCAGCAAAACAAAAGAAGAAATGCAAGCTCTGAACGTGACTATAAGTGATTGTGAACAGGGATTGAAACTGGATTCTGTTGCAACATGATAAAATAGGCTATTTTTGCAGTGATTCTGTAGGTTTAAACAGAACATAAAGTCTGATGACAATCTTTGTAGCCACTGATGATGGTACTTGTGAAGGGGCGATTAAAGAGAAAGACGAAGACAAAACTGGATTGAGGTGACTCTTCTGACAAACTACTGATCACATACTGACAGGAGAGAAAACACGGGAGACTGTGAATACAACTGACATTAGCAATATGACGTTGAAACAGAGCGCTTAATGACAGAGTCAGTTGTCAGGGATTAGAGAACGGATCAAAACAGGCGGTGATGACTGTAATGGACTGCAAAGCAGAAACAAACAGGGGGGCACATACAGAGTACAAATTTGTTCCTTTTGTTAAAAGACCTGGCAGGGAATGATGACTCTTGGTTATTGCAGATGAACTGATGGACCCACAGTGAGCGAACCACCTCAAAAAACAGGAAAGGCAGGCAGATCAGCAGTTTCTGTGAGCACGAAGCTGGTCACGGCCCAGACGGCTGCTTTCATGTTGGTCATTCAAAGCAAAGTTCTGTAAAGTGCCTGCGTGGTATGGAGCCAAGCAGCATACCGATTCTTTTAAAAGACTACATTCTGGTGATGGAGAAAGTTCCAAAGAGTTGACCAAGTGTCAACGGCTGGAATTTAAAAATGAAGGTTAGACCATGCATGACCAAATTAGGGACTCGGCCGGGCCAGAGAAGCTCATCTGTCAGAGGGAGATGGCTCTGACAGCTACAGCTAACATTAATGGTTTAGAGCAGAATTTAGAAATCTGATCCCAAAAAAGGTGTTAATGTTTCTGGATAAATTTTTCTAAATTAAATGTTAATTGACTTTTGCCAAAAAATTGTCAACAGAGTTTTTAGTTAGTTTTTTTGCTTAGATTTGATATTTATTTGTTTAACAGAAACTTTTGTTTACATTGAGGTTGATTTTTCCTATTTTTAGGGATTATTTAATGTTCACTTCAGAGGCTAAAAAAACTGTTCACATCAAGGGAAGATATTCGGGAGGGGTGATTCTTTTATGTCAGAAAATCTTTTGGGACTTTTGTGGGATAAAGTTGAGGTGGAGTTTGAAATACCATTGTTTTGTAAAGTTGCACAGAGATTTACTTGGACTCTTACAAAGATATTATGTGGTTTGTACATTACATTCCCCCATGTGATTCTGCATTCTGGAAAACTAAACAGGGGTGTATTGGCATGGAAGATCTAGAACAGTGTTTGCTTGAGCTTCAAAGTTTATATGATGATTTTATCTTGTTGCTAACAGGGGATGTTTAATTGCTCGAACAGCTAACCAGATTACAAATATGGGTTGATTGACTTTTGATGATTTTGGAAAATTTGTATTCTTTTTCCAATATTCAATTGCCTTTAGAAAATCACATGATTCAGAAACAAACGTATTTGGTAAACCATTAATCGAGTTATGGAATATTTTTGATTGTGCTATTTGAATGGCTTGCAATCTAGGTTTTGATGATAGTTAACATTTATAGCATCTTCTGGTTCAAGTTACTGTCGACCTATTTTATGCCTCTTTGGACCTACTAACATCTGTTCAAATACTTTCTCTGGTTGTGGGAAAAGTTTATACAGAATCTGACCACTTCCGGTTTCTTTGAGAATGATGTTGTTAACAATATTTCAGAAAAATGCATGCGATCATACCTTAAAAGTATGGTATCTTATGACAACTTGTATGGAATGAGGGAAAGAAAGATGGTGATTTCTTAAGCTGTAAACACAGTTGTTATACAGAATAGATTTTCATTTGCACAAGTATGATAGAAAACACTTAGATGAGGCTTTAGACATATGTATGAAGTGTGAAAGATGCTAGTGTATGCATTGTTGAAAAGGATGTCTCGGCATAAAAATATATAATTAAAAATTTGAATGGTTTGATGATGAATGTGAAGTTGCGAAAAAGGAAAGTAGACTTAATTAAACTATTTCAGAAAGAAAAACAGAAATGAATGAGGGACAGGCTATTTATGTTGAAAAAAGGAAAAAATCTTAAACGGTTGTTTAGGACTAAAAAACAAGGTGACAGGAAGGATGAAAGCCGAATCTTAGCAAGTACATTTCAAATTCTTCTCTACTCTGGGGAAAGAAGTATGGAGTTTGGGAGCTGCGGTAATCGTGCAGTAGTTTACAACAATATTAGTATTGATGACTGGTTTAATCATTTAACAGTGTTTTTCAGAACCTTGATGAAAACATAAGAAAGCAACTGTGGGATTATTGATTACAGGAAGGAACTGAACATATTTTAAATCAAGATATATCTGAAATATGAGGTTGTGCAAGCAATTATCTAAACTCAAAATAGGAAAGTCAGTGGCCATGGGACAATATATCAGCTGAAATGTTGAAAAAATGGAGCCAAAAGTGTAGGAGTTTTTTGGTTAAAATTTTTAACACTGTTTTCAGTTTAGAGTCTATCCCAAAGGACTGGTCAAAAGCCTATAATACCTATCTACAAAAAGGAGTTCTGAGAATCAGATAATTACAGAGGAGTCTCTTTGTTAAGTATTATTTCAAAAATGTTATACAACCATATTTAATGAAGATTGTTAAACTGGTTAGAAGACAAAACAATTGTGATTCTGAAATTCACGCAGGTTTTCGTAGGGGTACTCAGACAGTAGATCAAATATTTAATTTATATGCATCGTCAGAAATGTATGATGAAAGAAACGCAGAAAGTGTTATGTAGCATTGGTTGTGATTTTTAAAAAAAAGCATTTTGATTCTGTTCTTCATGATCAAACTTTTGAATGCATGAGAATTCAAGGTGTGAATGGAAGAATTTTGGCTTCTTTGAAGCAATGTATATTTCTTTAGTCTCGTGTGTGTCGTGCAAATTGTGAATTACTGAAATATTTGATGTGCCCTATTGGGGGTAAGGGTACAAGGTTGTGTTTATGTCCTACTTTATTTTTGTATTTATTAAATCAAATTGCTATCACATGAATGTGAAAGGAAGACATTGCAGTGTACAAGTTTTGCCTGATCATTAGGGAATTGTTTATATTACTTTTTGCTGATGATGTGGCTTTACTATCTACAAAAGTATATGGCTTACAAATCAATTAATTATCCTGCAGAAATGTTGAAATGACATGAAATTAAATGTGAAACACTGAGAAAACTAAATTCATGGGTATTCAGAAAAGGAGGGTATTTTGGACGACATGAAACAATGTTTTTGGGTGGGTAAGAAAACTTGAAGGAGTGATTAGTTATTGTTATTTGGGGATTCTATTTACGACAATGATCAGTATGAAAAAGAGGTACTGAACATCTAGCATCTAAGGGTAGAAAGGGATAGTCCAATTGAA
>JAQIHA010000781.1:10000-13169 GCA_028751875.1 Rapana venosa
TGTGAGAGAGAGAGAGAGAGAGAGAGAGGGAGGGGGTGGAGGGGGAGGAGGGGAGGGGGAGCAGGAGAGGAGGGCGGTGGAGGGTAAATATTGTCATCTAGAAGGAAGTGAAGGGATTTTATAAATATACCTTGATTTTTTACCCAGGTAGTGACGCACACGTGTGTGTGTATTACCTTTTTTAGTCTTTGAGTCATCTTCTGGCCGAGAAAGCCCAACCCATTTTCATTTGATAATCATTAGTTTTGTGCTTAGCCAGGGTCTCTGCGGGTAGTTTCTCTCTCCTTTCTGCAGTATTATTGCTCGTGCATGCAGACTGTGACCATATTATTTGAATTCACACGCTTGCGCACACGTGAGCATGCAATTAGTATTTATGCACTAATGGCAGCAATGAATTCTTGCATGTATACATGTTTTGCCAGGATGCGCTGTCAAATGCGCATTCCATGTCACACACACACACACACACACACACTAACACACAGCACGCTCACACGCACACGCACGCACACACGCGCCAACTCTCTCCTCACTCCTCTCTCTCTCCTCTCTCTCTCTCTCTCTCCTCTCTCTCTCTCTCTCTCTCTCTCTCGCCCCAGGATAGACTTATTCATGTCATCCTTGTTTATTCAGGTATAAGCTATGGAACAATATCCCTGATTATCTTAAACAGAAGCCTAGTTTGTCTTCATTTAAGAAAGGATATCACAGACTCTTTTTGAAATGTTATGATTGGAATTTCATTTTTGTGTTCGAAATCCTTATCTCTAGTAGTCATTAGCACACAATTCATGTTTAATTATCTGTAGTAGTCATTAGCACACAATTCATGTTAATACGATTTTCATTCTTCACGTCTCTTTGCTGTTGTTGTTTTGTTTTGTTTTTTGGTCCTTTCCCTGTTGATCTATTTCTGTCCTCACACTGTCCATAACTCTTAGCCACTACCTCCCCCCCCCCTAACCCGCCCCCTTCAAACTTCACCGTAGTTCCGGGGGGTGTTTGGCCGCTGGTCTGTATGTCTGTCTCTTTGTCTCTTTCTGTCTCTCTTGTAATGGTGGTTTCTGAGTCGGTGGTTGGTGGGTGTGGTGGTGGTGGTTTTTTTAAATTTTTTTTTAAATTTATACTTGTTTTGCTGTGTTTGTTTGTTTGTTTGCTTTTCTTTCCTTCTCCATTGTCTCCCTTGTATGCATTCTCTTTGTTCATTGTTTGTTCTTTTAGTGTTTTGTTATATATCATTTTTGTTTTTGGGTGTTGTTGTGGGGGGGGGGGTGTGGGGGGGGGGGGGGGGGGGGGGGGGGGGTGGGGGGGTTTGGGTTTTTGGGTTTTTTTGGTGGTTTTTTTTTGATTGTTGTTGGTGGTGGTTTTGGTGGTGGTTTTTTTTTTTTTTTTTTGGTTGTTGTTTTGTTTTGGTTTTTTTTTGGTGGGGTTTTTTGGGGTTTTTTGTTGTTGAGAGCATGGTGTAAAAAAGCCCTGAGCTTATCCATTATTACTCTCATAAAAAGTTCGAGTTCGAGTTCGAGTTCGAGTTCGAGTTCTCTCTCTCTCTGTGTTTAATATCACTACAGTGAAAGACGTTAAAATCGAAATGAAACAACAACCACACACTCTTCTCATCATCGCAGGCGCACCCCACCCCCCCCCCCCCCTCTACACACACTCACTCTCTCTCTCTCTCTCTCTCTCTCCACACACACCACACACACACACACCACACACACACACACACAGAGCTCCAAATGATATGAGAGAAAGAGAGAGATGTATTGTGGGGGCCTATGCACTGATATAATTATAGTATGTACATGTATACAAGTGTATAAAATATATATGGGTGTACCCGGTGCAGGAAGAAGGAAGTGAAGTATCCATAGATTCTGACTGTGAAACCCACGTCATGAGGCACAACCTATTCTTCGCTGTCGTCAGTAAAGGCAAAGGCAACGATAGTTTGGTCACGGGGATGAGAGAAACTGTACCATGATAATTATTGATGATAGTAGCCTACTTTAAATCTCTCGGTCTCTGCCCCGCGCGCGCGCGCGTGTGTGTGTGTGTGTGTGTGTGTATGTGTGTGAGAGAGAGAGAAGAGAGAGAGAGAGAGAGAGAGAGAGAGAATAGTGTGTGTGTGTATGTGTGAGAGAGAGAGAATGTGTTTGCGTGAATGTGGTTTTGTGTGTGAGTGAGTGAGTGTGTGGTGTGTGTTGTGTGTGTGTGTGTGTGTGTGTGAATGTGTGTGAGGAAAAGTGAGAGAGAGAGGGCTGTGGACTTGCAAAGAAGCCCCACCCCCACCCCCCACACACACCTTTTTTTGTGTGTGAGTTAGATTTAGTGTTATAATATGTATGCTGATAACTAACTAAAAACAGCTGAATTGATCAGTAGTCCAGTGTTGTGCATGTAGTAGCGAGGAAATAATACTACATTCTGCCACTATGGGGCATCGAGGCAAACCATACGGTATCGGTACTGATACCGACGAATGCATTATCATAACAGAACAGCACTTCTGTTTTGTTGTGCTTGTTTCGTTTTTGGTTGTTGTTGTTTTTTTGTCAGCGGGGACTTGTACAGTTTTGAAATGTCTGTTAAGTACGTGCAAGCGATGAGGTGAGAGGTGTGTGCGTGTGCGAATTATGTGTTTGTGTGTATTTGTGTGTGTGCGCGCGCACGTGTGTGTGTCCCACCAACAACAAGGGGTTTGGGTTTGTGTGTGTGTGTTGTGTGTGTTGTTTGTTTTTTGACTAGCTTGTTTGGGGTCAGTGGGTAAGACGTGTGACACTTGATTCAAGGCTGACGACTTCGATTCTCGCCCTCTAGCCGCTAGGTTAGAAGAGACAGTCCAGTTCCTTCTTGTGCCAACATTTTGTCAGTTCTGCCAGTCAAATCCACTCCCCGTGCATTGAACGAACGCAAGCGTAGATTATCTTCGGTTGCACGCCCGTAAAAGTAATAATAATAATAAGGTAAAAAGGTAAAGGAGTCCCATAACCTATAAGGTCGTAGGGGAGAGAGGCATCAGAGACCTCACTTCTCTAGGGCCAGCATATTGAGGGCGGGCCCATCTCTCCTCTCCCTGGCTGCTTTACCTTCCCTGACCCTAAGGAGGGCAGGTACCCATTTACCCGCTGGGTGAACTGGGGGAACTGTACTGAAGCCAAGGCGC
>JAQIHA010000782.1:0-13179 GCA_028751875.1 Rapana venosa
ACAAACCCCCCCACACCCAAAACAAACCCCCACAACACACAAAACACAACACACACACAGAGGAACAGAAGAGAGAGACAGACAGACAGAGACAAGAGACAGATACAGGAAAAGAGATGGAGAGACACACACACATTTTTCCCCCCTTATGCTTGTATAGCTTTAAAACACTACAATTCAAAACAATTCAATCAATTCAATTCCACACACAAACACAACAAACACAACACAAAACACACACACACACAACCACACACAACACACAAGGGAACACTGAGAGAGAAGACAACGACAGAGACAGAGAACAGAACAAGACAGAAGTGAGAGAGACACACCCCCCACATTTTTTCCCGTATGGCTTATGCTTAACAGCACACAAATTTAATTCAATTCAATTTAATTTCAATTCCACACACAACACACACAACACCACACACCACACACACACACCACACACACACAAAACACACACAAAAAAAAGGGAGACACTGAAAAGAGAGAGAGAGAGAGAGAGAGAGGAGAGAAAAGAGAGAGAGAGAGAGAAGAGAGAGAGAGAGAGAGAGAGAGAGGAGAGCAAGCAACAGAAGGAAGACAACAACAGAATGTCGTGGTTTCTCTTTTTTTTGCTCTGTGCCCCCCCTTTCCCCGACCTGTGTAACAACCGTTCGTATGTCTGTTTTTTCTTCTCTGCGTTGCTTACACAAGAACGGGTACATACATACACACAAGCACACATGCGCGCGCGCACAGAAGAGAGAGAAGAGAGAGAAGAGAGAGAGAGAAAAAGAGAAGGAGAGAGAGACAGACAGACAGAGACAAGAGACAGAAGACAGAAAGCAGAGTTTCAAAGACAGAAAGGCAACAGAGACAAAAAAAGAAAGACAGACAGAGACAAGAGGAAAAACAGACATAGAAAACGACAGAAGGGGCAAGAAAGCAGAGCCCAAGAGACCGAACAGACAGGACAGGGAAAAGCGGACAGAGAACCAGAGAAAACAGGGACAACAAGACAAAGACAGACAGACAGAAAGAGAAAAACAGACAAGGAAAAAAGACAGAGAGAAGACAAAGAAAAAAAGACAGACAGACAGACTGAAGAGAGAGAAAGAGCGGGCATGGCATGCAGTAAGTAAGCGCCGGCATGCAGTACGTGCATACAGTGCGTATAGTAAGTACAGAACAGTGCAGTGCAGTACAGGGAGTACAGTACAGGCCGTGCAGTACATTACAGTGCAGTACATCATACATGCCCGTACATACAGTACAGTACATGATGCAGGCATGCAGTGCAGTACATTGCATGCAGTACAGTGCAGCACAGTGCACTACAGACAGTAAAAGGGAGTACAGAACATGCAGTGCACAAAGCGCATGCAACAGTGCAGTAAAGCAGTACAGTGCATACATGCAGACAGTGCAGTACAGTGCAGTGCAGTGCAGTACAGTGCAACAGGCAGTGCATACAGTGCAGTGCAGTGCAGTACAAACAGTGCAGTACATCAGTACAGTACAGTGCAGTGCATAAAAAAGTGCATGCAGTGTATACATAGAGTACAGTGCGACAGGCAGTACATTTCAGTACAGTGCAGTGCAAACAGACAGGCAGTACAGTGCAGTACAGACAGTAAAAACCGTAACGTACAGTACACTACAGTACAGTGCATGCAGACACTACGTGCTACAGGCAGTACATGAAGGCATGCAGTACGTGCAGTACAGTACGTGCCTACAAACATGAAATACGTGCATGCAGTACATTTCAGTTCAATGCATTTCAGTACAATAAGTGCAGTGCAGTACAGAAAATAAACTACACTACAGGGCAGTACGTGCAGTGCAGTACTACGTCGTGCGTACAGTACAGTACAGTGCAGAACAGTACGTACAGTACAGACATGCAGTGCGTACATACATGCAGGATACGTAAGTGCATACAGTGCAGTACAGACAGGCAGTGCATGCAACAGCGCAGTGCATACATACAGTCAGTGCAGTACTACAGTCATTACAGTACAGTACATTACAATGCAGTGCATACAGTAATGCATGCAGTGAGTGCAGTACAGTACAGGCATACATGCAGTGCTGCAGTCCAGCGCAGTGTAGTACATGCAGTGCAGTACGGGCAAAAAGGGGGTTTGGGACGGACAGAAGGAAAACTCAGGAAAGCCGAGGGGGGCCGGGCCAACATGATCACAGCATTTAAAGGGCTCCCCTCTAGGGGGCTGAAGAGCAAAAGCACGGGGCTGCGGGAAAAAGTGTCGTTTTTATCTCTATTCGCTCTGTGCCTCCCCTTTCCCCCCCCCGACCCCCCTCCCCACAACACACCACACACCACCCTCCACCCTGCTGTCTCTGTGTTCTATTGTCGTCACCACGCTGTAGCTTTAGTTTTTTTTCCCCTTTTTACACACACACCACACACACACACACACCACACACACACACACACACACCCAAAACCCCTTCTTAATTTTCCCTTTTTTTAAAATTCTTTTTATTTAAAAAGAAAATAAATTTTGTGTGTTGTAAAACAATTGCAAAATGCCACTTTGAGCGGCGCGCACACACACCAAAAAACACACACACAAGTGGGGGAAGACAAAAGGAGAGAGAAGAGTGACAGACATAAACAGACGACAGACAGACACGACAGACAGATAGGCGACAGACACAGAGAGAGTAACACACAAATACGACAACAGACAAAAAAACACACAGGGACACAGACAGGGAAACATATAGACAGACGGACAGAGAGAGGTAGAGGGGTGGACGCAGCAAGAGAGAGCGACACAGACAAAGAGAGATAGGGATGAAGGGAGAGAAATGGAGAAACAGAAACAGAGAATAAGAAAACTTCCACCTCCATCTAATAAAACATGTCACTATTACACCAATGAAGGAAGATGCTTTTGAAGATAGGCTGCTTTAAAGTTCAGAAACAGATGCACACCGCCCACTTGCCTACATGAACAAAAAACATGAATTCATGACAAACGGAAAAAAGATCAAACAGACAAGACATTCATAGGATCCATCCAGCCACCCACGCTTTCAGGGTGAGGGCAGTGCATACAACATGGATCTGGAAAGAAGTACAAGGATGGCACCTGCAGAAATGTTTAGGAGACTTCTGGTGCTGTGAGGACTATCTCCTAGATCAGGAGAAACAAATCCTAAGGGGGATGGGGAAAGACAGAGACCGGAAGTCGTGCCAATACACCAGAAAAGAGGTTTGAGAGCAGACAGATTGGTAACTTTGGGAAATGTCTATAACAGAGAGAAAGATGATGTATAGTGATGGTATGTCAGCGGGTTAGCACTGCTTTTTGTGTGTGGTAAGGAAGGTAAGGTGATTTTTGGGGTAACACCTAAACTCAACTGAACGTGTTGTGATTTATCTCTGCATTCTATATCTGTCAGTGTGTGACTGTCTGTCTGTCTTTTTTGTTTTGTGTGTGTGTGTGGGGTGTGTGGTTTGATCTTCTTGACGTTTTGTGATTCTGTGTGTGTATATCTGCTCCCCTCCCCCTCACTCTCTCTCCCTAAAAACCTTACCCATTTCCCTTGTCATCTCTTGCATACCCTTCACACACAAAAACAACACACACACGCCACACGCACCCCCACACACATACAGGTGCGCATGTCTTTTCAACTGAAGGGCTGAACACTTACAGGTTTAGTTCTAATTTGGACGCAAAGCTTTTCTCAGAAACATAAACAAATGTACTCATAATTATGCATATAGATGTTTATAATTATATCATAAACACCTACATGCATATGAGTACATCAGTTTCTCTTTGGAAACGTAACCCTCAATATTTGCCTTTGGGAGAGGCACCTTACTTTAGGAAACAAAGCACACGTACACCAGCTTTTTCATGTATCAGCCCCCAAAAGTAAAATGTTGTGTAAGCGACCGATTTTACACACCATTAAGGTAGCCACATTCCGACTTCGCAGATGGTGTCTAAACATGGCACCAGTAATCATGCGGTAATTTTTCTTTTGTTTTTTCCATTCATTCCTACCGACATGAAAAGGCCTACCCTTTCGAAATGCGGTACGGGATTCAACGTGCGCACAGGATGTTCTGTGTGCGTCTGTACACGAACCCTCAGTTCACAACCTCATCCGATGGACTTTCAGGGGAGTGGAATCGGTTCCTATGTCAACTCCAGGGGGAAAGCCTTTTTTGAATGAGCGCCTTTGTGGTAGCTTGAACTCAGCCCGTGAGATCATGAGCACTAAACTTCAACTTCAACCCCGAAGCTATCCTACCTCCGGACCCAACTTACAATATTAACAACTACAGCAGGAAAAAAACCCCAAAACATGTATGGGTAAAGAATGAAATGCTATCAAAGGTCACAAATGCAAGAATACTGATTCTCAATACCCCAAAATGCATTTGTGCGATATATTCTGTGGGGGAAAGACCCAGGAGAACGCATATACAGAAATGACTGAATTTCTGTGATACATTCAGAACAAAAGGAACACATACACAGAAGAGACGAAGTATCCAGGCAGCCCACACTGCTAAGGAGACTGTAAGGCCTTGGAAGAAGAAAAAAACAAACAACAAACAAACCATGAGACACACACACACAAGTAAGTCTGGCACGAGATTGCTATGGGGGATGGCTGTAAAGATGAGGGGATTTGGCAGCAGACAGGAAGGTAGCTGCAGGAAGGCGATAGCAGCCGGACGATAGACATGGATGCGACAGCAGTTAACACTGTGCTGGCTACCGCTGAGGGAGTAACCGAGGGATAGGGTTGCGGGGAAATAAAGATGTCACGATTTATCGGCTGTCTGTGTCTCTGTGCCTCTCTGTATGTCTGTCTCTGTCACTGTCTGTCTGTCTGTCTGTGTCTCTCTCTGTGCCTCTGTGTCCCTGTCTCTCTGTGTCTGTGTCTGTCTTTCGCTCTGTCTGTCTGTCTGTCTTCTGTCTGTCTGTCTGTCTGTCTGTCTGTCTCTCTCTCTCTCTCTCTCTCTCTCTCTCTCTCTCTCTCCTCTCTCTTCTTTCTCTTCTCTCCTCTCCTCTCTCTCCCCTTCTCCTCTCTCTCCCTCTCCTGTCCTCCTTCTCTTCTCCTTCCTCTCTTCCTTCTCATTTTCTTCTCGTCTCTCTCTCTTCTCTTCTCCTAATTTCTGCTCTTCTCGGTCCTCTTCTCCTCTCTTGTCCCTCCTCATCCCTCATTCTCTTCTCATTCTCACTCCTCCTTCCTCTCCTTCCACTTCAAGTGTTAAGGGGCCCGCATTGTTATCAGGATCCGTGTTTAACTTATATAGAATGTCTAATGCAGAACACGCGCATGCACACGCAGGCACCACAGATAACACACACACAAAACACACAGACTAATACACACACACACACACACAACACACACACACACACACACACACACACCAAACACACAACACACACGCAACAGCACCACGCACATACACACGACATTCAAGATAATCCTGCACGAAGTTTATCCATCCAAGTTATGTTAATACATTGTCTTTGATCGATCTCCAGTATTCTCTTTTTTTGTAAAGTGCCACCGTGGAATCGTAGCACCTTTACTGTCGCGATATCATTTTACTTTATTCGTGGCAGCTTTTACACGTAGTTGGTAGTTGCTTATTTTCCAAGTTTAGAGTAGTTTTCAAGTGTTCTGTGTTGTTGTTATTATTTTGCGTTTCTTTGCCATGTTTTTGCAGCATAATTTATTGTTTATAAGGTTTCGAATAAGTTTTTTAAAATGTACATAAATACCAACATGTATCTCTTTTTCTTAAAGCCCTCATCTCATCATGCCCCTTCCCCACCTCTTTCGTCTAATATCACTTTGAGGGAACAGACGTAAAATCGAAGACACACATACACACGCACACGCATGTGCCAGCAGAGAAAGAGAGAGAGCAAGAGAGAGAGAGAGGAGAGAAGAGGAGAGAGAGAGAGAGAGAGAGAGAGAGAGAAGAGAGAGAGAGAGAGAGAGAGAGAGAGAGAGAGAGAGAGAGGCAGAATAAAGACAGACAGACAGACTGATAACTAGACAAACAATCATTGACGAAGGCAGAGAAAAGAAAAGGAAGACATAATATTCATTATCAAAAATAAAAACCCGGATGATTAATTAACGGCTCTTTAAAATGTTTTCAGGCAGACAAAGTGGTAACAAAAAGATAGAACACAAAAAAACAAAAGTAGTAATTAACTGATTAAAAGCGTGGGCTCATATGAATGTAAGCATCAAAAGCACCCGAAAAAAAATCCCCCACCCAAAAAAAACCGTTTTTCCTCCCCACTATCAGGACTGTTGATATGGCGTGGAATTTAAGGCTGTGATTGATTAAAATCTCAAAAGCTGAGAAAGAATAGAGACAGATAAAAACGTTTTCATCAGATCATATTCCAATCATGAAAAAATATTTTTATTTAGTGAGAGAGAGAGTTTTGGATTGAGTTGAGCTGAATTGAGTTAAATAGAATTAGTTTTAATTTCAGAAGGTGGGTGAATAAGCAAGGGGAGAAAGAGAGAAAGAGAGAGTGGGGGTAGATGGATAGATGGATGGATGGATGGATGGATTGATAGATAGATAAATAGGTAGATAGATAGATACATAGGTAGATAGATAGATAGGTAGATAGATAGATAGGTAGATAGATAGATAGAGAGAGAGAAAGAGAGAAAGAGAGATAGAGAGAGACTTACAGGCAGACAAACAGACACAAAGACAGACAGACAGGCAAACAGACCGACAAACAGACAGACAAGCAGGCACGCAGCCATGCAGACAGACAGGGGACACAGCTGGACCTAGAAAGAAGACAAGGAACAATATTGTTTATAAAGAAAGAGATGAAGACAGGGAGACGAAACAGAAGGACGACAAGGAAGGACAACATGGGGGAAAGACAGGGACAAGGAAAACAGACGGGAGAGAATTAAAAAAAAAACAAGAAAAAATAGTGGCCTGGCCATGTTCGTATCTTTCACGGCATACTCTCATCATTTTGTTTTACTGTGTTTCTTGTTTCTTTCTTCTCCAGGGTAAGGGTGATGGCAGGTAAGAAAAGAAGCTAACCACTAGCATCTTACATTGCCAACATCACTGAGATCAGTGGTCTGGGAGGAGGGCTACAGGAGATCGTAGAACTCCAGCAGAAACAGAGAAAGATGGCGAACCATGGTGGTATTGTGTGGAGATCCTACCAACGACAGGGGCGATGGAGACAGCTGAGGTTTTAGGCTAAAGTTTCGAGGTTAACCAATAGTGAGATTTTGCGTATGCGACCTTTTTTGTTTTTTAACCCATTATAAAGATAGCTGCATTTTGACTTCCGGGATGATGTCTAAACATTTCTTTCTTTTTAAATTTTTTGTCATCCGATTGTTACTGGCACGCGATGGTTTACTCTTCGGAAATGCGGAACAGGTATTAATGTGCGTGCAGATAATTATGTTATCGTGTGTTCGTAAGCAGTAGAAGGCTTCGAATGTAAGTGGTTTCGTGGCAGCTAAGAAGAAAAGAACAAAGCACTAACAAAAAGCTTCTTGTACATTAGACTGGGCAACAACAAACATAGATGTTAATGAGTGCATGGAAAGCAGACAGAACTTCAATTACAACAACAAGGACGATAGATGTCGGTGAGTGCGTTCAAAACAGACAAAAATCAATAACAACAAAAACAACCATACAATAAGATGTCAATAAGTGCGTGAAAAGCCAGAACGAAATCAAAACAAGCAACGACAAAGGATGGATGTTGATAGTGCATTAAAACCAAAATCAATTACAAAAAAACAAAAACAAAACCAAAACAGAAATAACAATAGCAAACAATAATAGCGAGATAAAGCCAACAAGGAAAGCAACAACAACAAAAAAGCGGCAGAAACAATGGCAACAACATGTGGCAGTGACAAACAGATCACAAAAGGCTACAATAACTCCACAGAAAGCCTCTGTGTTTTCTGAATAAAGGATCTGGTTTCAAATTCTCAGCCATTCACTGGAACTCTCTGACAGCCATTCCTTCTAGATTTTCATTTTAATTAAACAAAACAGGACAGTGGGGGGTTTTGTGCTTTACTTTTTTTTTCTCTCTTTTTGAACGGCGTTAGACCATGGTGGAAAGCTGGTTTCAAATCTTTTAGGGGTGCATGCCCCAATAGTCTACAACAGGGGAAGTAAAAAATTGAAGGGGAAATTTCCAGCAAAAACCCTAGCAACAAGCCTCAGGATGTTGCGTAGTTTATTTCTTTTAGGTTTTGTTATTCTTTTCTTGATATTTCATTATTATGTTTTTGTTATGCAAAGCTGTTTCAATGTTTTACATGTCGTTTTCCAAATTGGGAGGCAGTAAAGTAGAATACACTCATGCAGAGAGACAGACAGATAGACAGACGACAGACAACAAAGACTTACAAGCACAAAAGACACACACACACCACACACACAACACACACACACACACACACACACACACACACACCACACACACCACAAACGCACGGTGCGCGCGCGCGCGCACCCCTCCCCCTTCCCCCCCCACACACACCACACCACCGCCAAAACCAAAAGCCACACACAACACACACACATACACACACACCACCCACCCCCCCCCCCCCAACCATCCATCCCCCCCCCCCCCCACACAACGCTCCACAATACACCACCATCCCAGCCCCCACCCTCCCCCCACCACAAACACTCACACACATACCATCGGAAAAAAAATTTGACTTGACTTGACTTGACATACTTCCCCCCCCCCCCCCCCCCCCACCACAAAAAAAAACCACAAACCATAAGCAGGACAGAACCAGCAACAGATAGACAGACAGACAGACAGCAGGCACAGGCAGGCAGACAGTGCGAAAGTGACGGGAGTGCTGACAATGGGAGCACACATGGGCAGACAACGGCAGACAAAAAGGGGGCAGACAGGCAGACAGGGAACAGGCAGGCAGGGAGGGAGGCAGACAGGGAGGCAGGGAGGCAGGCGGGAGACAGGCAGACAGGCAGGGAGGGAGACAGGCGACAGGCAGGCAGGCAGGGAACAGGCAGGCAGGCAGGGAGGCAGGGAGGCAGACGGGAGGGGAGGGAACAGACAGACAGACAGCAGGCAGACAGACACAAACAGACAGCAGGCGGCAGGCAGGCAACAGGCGGCAGGTACTCCACCTGTCATGCTACACACTTGCAAGGGCAATAGGCTGCTCCCTTTTTTCCCCTGATCTCACCCCCCCTACTCCCCCCCTGTGATACTCTCCTGTCTTTACTGTTTTTGGTACCTTCGTTTCTGTTTTTCCTCGTCTGCATGGCGGGCGGCTGCGGGCGGGCTGGCTGGTTTTCGTAGTGTGTGTGTGTGTGTGTTTGTGTGTGTGTGTTTGTGTGTGTGTGTGTGTTGTTGGTGTTTGTTGTGGTGTGTGTGTGGTGTGTTGTTTTTGTGTGTGTGAGTGTGTTGTTGTGTGTTTGTTTTGTATGTTTGTGTGTGAGCGTGTGTGTTTGTGTGTGACTTTCTGTCTGTCTGTTTAAACTATCGTCTGTCGTCTTCTTCTGCTGTCGTCTTCTGTCCTCTCTCCCTCTCTCTCTCTCCCGCCCCTCCCCCTTTCTCTCTCTCTCTCTCTCCCTCTCTCTCCCCCTTCCCCTTTTTCCTCTCTCCTCTTCTCTCTCTCTCTCTAATGCACCCCTTTAAGAAATACTGATTAGGACCAAAAGGGAATTTTGAATCAAAACTAAGATATCATAGGATAGGAAACCAAAATCAAAATTTAAAAAATAGCTTACAACACTTGAAATAATCCCCAAAACACCCACACACACACACCCCACACACACACACAAAACCACACAACACACACAAAAACACACACACACACACACACACACAAAATATATATAATATAAAAAATTTTTTTGGCATATATAATTTTCGTCTGCAGTCTTTTTTTTTTTTTTTTAGACTCTTCTTAAATTACTCTTCCATTCATCTTTTTTTGTTATTTTACCTTTTGTTTCAATTTTTACAGCAACTTTTCCCCAAAAATTCGTAAAGAATTTAATTTGGGGCTAAAGAAGTGGTTTAGTGGGTATACCATACAAAAATTAAGTTGGGGAATATTTCCTTTTGGCATTTAAACAAATCTAGATGACACTTTCTATCAGAAAAAACAGGGTACAGAAAGCCGCGATAGGGAAACTCCTATGGAAAGGATAAAAAAAACACGCCTGCTTTTTTTACCACCACCTTGGCAGAAAAACCCTGGGGGGGAAACAACAAAGTGGCGAAGCTTTGCCCCAAGAACAGCTGCCCGAATTTACACAAAAAAATCTGCTTCGACATAAAAATTATCAAATAAAGTGCTAAAATCCAAACGTGGCACTCAGGTTTAGATAGTCCACCCATCCACACATATGGGGGGGAAACTTACAAGCTGTACAGGGGAAGAAGAGAGAGAGAGAGAAGAGAGAAAAAGAGAGAGAGAAGGGGGGGAAAAGAGAAGGGGGGCGAGAAGAGGAGAAGAGGGGGGGGGGGCGGGGGGGAGAGAGAAGAGAGAGAGAGAGGAAAGGGGGAGAAAGGGGAGAGAGAAAAGAGAAGGGGAGAGAGAGAGGGAAGAGAGAAGGGGGGCGAGGAGAGAGAGGAGAGGGGGGGGGGGGGGGACAGAGAGGGGGGAGAAACAGAGAGAGAGAGAGGGGGAAAAGAGGGGGAGAGAGGGGGAGAGAGACAGAGACAGAGGGAAAGGGGGGGAGAGAGAAACAACAGAGAGAGAGGGAAAAGGGGGAGAAAACAGAAACAAAAAAGAGAGAGAGAGAACAGACAGAGGGGACAAGAGGGGAAGGGGCAGAGAGAGAGAAGAGAGACAGACGACAGAGAGAGAGAAGACAGGAAAAGAGAAGGGACAGAAACACAGAGAGAGACAGACAGACGAACAAACAGACAAAGTTCTGAAATAGTGCATTTACTCTCGGCCACATTACATTAAAAGAAAAGGAGTGGGGGAAAGAAGGGTGGGAGGTGGAGGAGGCTAGAATGGAAAAGGGCAGTAGATTCAGAAAGGCACTATTGACTCATATCAGCCATAAATGTACGTGCGCTCATGTGTCTGCACACATGCCCCCCTCTGTCAGTACTAGAGGGTGCTGACCTGGTGACAATGTGCACTTACTCCATTCTGTTTCAATCAGCAAACTCTAGAAAAGCTGACTTCGGATATCTAGCTGGGGAACAACCACAAAAAAATAGATATCAATGAAAGAGAGAGAGAGACAGAGATAGAGAAAGACAGAGATAGAGAGAGAGAGGAAGAGACAGACAGACAGAGGAAGAACATAGAGAGAAGAAAATAGAGAGAGAGGGTAAGGGGGAGACAGAAAGAGAGAGGGGAAAAAAATATACAGAGAGAGAGAGAAAGAGAGAGAGAGAGAGAGAGAGAGAGAGAGAGAGAGAGAGAGAGAGAAGCAGAGAGGTAGAAAACAGAAAACTACATACATACATACATACATACACACATACATACATACATACATGCACACAAAATACATACATACATACAAACATATATACATGCACACATAAAATACATACATGCATGCATACATGCATACATACATACATACATACATACATACATACATACATACATACATACATACATGCATACATGCATACATACATACATACATACATAGATGCATACATACATACATACATACATACATACATACATACATACATACATACATACATACATACATGCATGCATGCATCCATCCTTCTGTCCGTCCATCCTTCCTTCCATCCATCCATCCATCCATCCATCCATCCATCCATCCATCCATCCATCCATCCAGACAGACAGACACACAGACAGACACGCAGACAGACAGACAGACAGACAGAAAGACACACAGAGGCAGAGGGGCTAATGCAGCCAGCGACAATGATAGATGCAGCATTGGCCCAATGTTATTCTAGAAGATATCGATACACAGTTCGGGCATGGAATAATAATGACATTGACGCCTCTGCCCATATCATCGGCAAATTAGAGCCCTATTTTTTATATATCGTTTTCCTGCTTTTCCAGCCCCAAGCAAAAGATACCATTTCTATAGAATGCAAAAAAGAAATATTATAGAATTCAATCTGAGAATATCTTATAATTAAATATCATTTTGTGAATCTGAATGTTTTTTTTAGGATTTATCATCATCAAATTACAAAATTTTCAAAACGCATCGTAAAATAAGGGCCAATTTATTTATTAATTATCAGAGATACTGTGCTACGCCTGCACACACACAGAGATTTCACACAGACACACAAAAATACACACACAGAGATAAACACACACACAGAGATACACAGCAAACACACCCAAATATATATATATAAAATAATATATATATACATACATAATATATATATATATATAATAATAATAATGTATATATATATATATATATATATATATATTTGTGTGTGTCTCTGTTTTTATTTTCATTTATTTTATTCATTTATTCTTTTATATCGAGGATAATGGAATAAGCATTAATGTGCTTTTTTACATCCAGTCCCCGTGTGTATGCGGATTTGTGAATTCGGTCATCTGTTCCCACCGGCACGCAATGCCATCCTCTGTCTGTCTATGTGTCTATGTGTCTGTGTCTCCGTGTGCACTGCACATGCATAATTATGCTGTGTGAATGTGTATGAGTGCGTGTCCGTGCACTGAGTGACACACGGAGAGCAGATATTTCAAACGACGCTGTCTACATACGCTAACATGAGGAACTGTTTGCGTTTGAGACCTCATTGACCTCAACAGCGACTGCGTATTTCAACTTCAAACTAAATCAAAACAAAGCAAGGCCCCATCCCCACTCTTCCGATATATAAATGTTCTTTCTGGAAGCAACGTTTTATCTGAAGATGTGCACTGGGTCCGTGGGAATGCAGAGGCTTTGGCAAATGAAACAGATTGCCTGCAAAATGTTCCAGCATTGCACCTGCCCCCCCAGTGCGTGCAGACAGAACAGCGCGGTGAGGTATGCGGTGGCTCCAACATCTGCTATGCGCATTTCTTGGCAGATGACTGTACTGCTTAGGAAATTTAGGGAATATCTTGCACGCAATGCCATCCTCTTGGTAAGAC
>JAQIHA010000783.1:2500-7500 GCA_028751875.1 Rapana venosa
ACAAGTGGGTACCAGCTCTGCTGGGGAAGTATCTGGCGACAGACTAGCGTCCTGTCACAGGGGTGGTGAAAAACCATCAGTTCGCTTAACGCTACAGAAACCGGGATAAGCTCCGGCTCTATGGGCCTTCTGGCTCGAAAGAACATACTAACCTCAGTGCAGACTCCACTCTCCCCAAAAGTACTTCGGATGAGACTATAAACCGAGGCCCCGTGTGCGAATGCATGCAGAATATCTTGCGCACATGTTCAATCTTGTTCTGCTTTTCGAAAGAGTAGGCCATTGTGTGCCTGTGGGAACGGATGACAAAATTGACAAAACTGCATACACACGAGGACTGGATGTAAAAAAGCACACGAGTGCTTATTCCATTATACTCGATAAAAAATAAACAAATAAATAATGTTTTGTTGTCATAATATGTTCTTACAGACACAAATGGCCTACTCTTCTGTTAGGCAGAATGGGTTTTAACGAATGTGTGCAAGATGTTCTGCGTGCGTTCGCACACGGGGGCTTGGTTTATAGTCTCATCCGAAAGACTTTTGGGGAGAGTGGAGTCTGCACTGATGTTAACTCCAGGGATCAAAAATCCCCTTGAACGGGAGTCGAACCCGAGTCGTCAGATTGCGAGCGCAATGTTCTGACCACTAGGCTATCCCGTCCCCCTAAGACAAAAAATGCATGCACGCCAGTGTGGTGTTTAGACATCATCTCTGATGTCGGAATGTGGCTAATAATAATAATAATAATAATAATAATAATGATGATGATGATGATAATAATAATAATAATAATAATAACAATAATAATAATAATTATGGAATTTTTATAGCGCTGAATCTTACAAAGCAACAAATCAAAGCGCACTTTAAAAAAAATTGTATGCGTGTGTATGCGGTTTTTTTAAATGTTGTCATCTGTTCCCACCGGCACACAATGGCCTACTCTTTCGAACAGCGGAACAGGATTTAACGTGTGCGCAAGATGTTCTTCATGCGTTCGCACACGGGGCCTCGGCTTATAGTCTCATCCGAATGACATTCAGTTCGATTTTTTTTGTCAAACTGGGAAGAAAGGACGAGGCTGGGAATCGAACCCAGGACCTCGCGGTTTACTTGTTGGCAGGCAAACGTCTTAACCATCCTGTACCTTCCTTTTTAATGGCTACCTTAACAATAGGTTAAAACAGCCGCACACGGGGAAGGGCATTTCTAGGTCTACCATGCCATATCTGGACTTGAAACCTAAAAGCGAACAGTACTCCCAGTCTCTCTGGCAAGAGGAATGGAACGCTCAGACAGACAACAAACTTCTCCAGAATCGCCCTAACCTGAAAGAGGTTCTCCCTCTGTGTATCAGAAACCGAAGGGAAGCAACAGTGCTCACCAGGCTACACACGGGTCATTCTCATATCACCACGTTCATTTGCTTAAAGGAGAGGGAACCCCATGGTGTGTGACTTGTGATGTGCGGGTAACCATCAGCATCTGCTTCTGGAGTGTCAAGATGTCCAGGATATTAGGCATAAGCATTTTAGTGCAGACTCCCTGAAGATCCTTTTTCGTGATGTTCCACCGGACACCATTTTTTACTTCCTGAGAGAATCTGGCTTTTTCGTTAAATATGAGTGAAAGTGTTATATTTGGCCTCTAAGAACAACCTCTTAACTGCCCAGTGCAAGTGCACCCTATAATCCGGGGAATAAAATTCTTATGTACCACTGCTATGTTCATATCCCTCTTACTCGGAAACTACTTCATGAATATTCTTGGTAGTCTACCCAATGACGGTATATATATCGTAGATTACTTCGAGGCAAGCTCAAATTAGTTAACATATTTCACTGCGAAAATATATTTTAAATGTAAAAAGTCGACAAAATATGCCTTCTTCATCACCACTGTCATTCTGAGTACCCCCCATCTCAATAACGTCAAATATAAGTCCAGGCCAAATCTCATTCATTGTTTTTTAAATGCACTATCTCCTGAATCATAGGTGATCATTTTAATCACTGTTAGGTAAATCTAGAGTTTTATTTGCCACTTTTACAGCTGTGTAAAGTTATTTATGCCTTCAACAAGAAGTGTCAGCCATTTTGAACAAGAACTTCCCAAGCAGTCATGCATACAAACACAAAATACAAGCTAAAAACTATCGTTTTTGCCATGTTTTTTGCAGCTGGATATTGCCAAGCAACAGGAGAGTGATCTCCACTAATTTTGGAGTTCTTTCCCTTTAACTGTAGTCAAGGAAGCTGGCTTGTTTACTTCGGTTCGACACCCCGGAAATTTTCCGGGTTGTTGGCGTATAGGGTGTACGTTTAGCCCTGGAAAATGTCCAGGGTGGGGCAGTCTAGTGGTTAAGGAATCTGGTTTTGGTTTTATATTATTTTATGTGGGGGCGAAGTGATTTCTCCCACAACGCGGTGCCCGTCCTGGGTTGACCCTTATGGTTGACCAGGGCGTTGCTACAAGGAACGACAGTAGAGTTGGTTTTACACCCTGTTGTAATCTGTATATAGCTGCACAGTTTTAATCTGAGAATTAACATTTTTTCTGAGCTGACAGCCCTGATATGGCCTCTGTGGTCGGCAGGGCTATAAACAACAGGATTGGATTGGATTGGATTCAGGACTCGACTATCGCATTAGGCATAGTAACCAGAGCAATGAACTTATAGTTACACAGCTTAGCTGGATGTCTGTGATTTACGGTGATATATTTTCCCCGGGGTCTTTTTTTTTTTTGGGGGGGGGTGTTTTGTTTTACTTTTCCTTGGCTGCATACCCAGCATACCTTGCGAACCGCCGGTTATACTAGAAAGACTGAAGCAAGCGGGGGAGGGGGGGGGGGGGTTCTCTCTCTCTCTCTCTCTGAACAGGAGAAAGGGCGACTGCGATTGGTCGAAAGACGACTGACGTCAATCCATTTTCGACCAATCAATGAGGCAGTAGAAGAAGAGAAGAAGGCCGGAAGATGAAAGAAGCTAGTGAGTCGAGACCAAGCTGGATTGTAGCGTAAAGTCAGTTTTATAGGGTGGTTTACATGATTTGATATTACGTATACTTACAAGGTAATATTTCCGTCCAGACATTACTATTACTGTCAAGAGATTAATCTTTGTACGGGGCTAGTTGGGGTTTTTTTTCTCAGGAGTTGGATAAAACTATTATCATGAACGAACTATTTCTTTTTTGGGTTGTTTTATTTTATATAGAAGTATATGAATATGATATGATGTTCGTGTTATATTGGGAATTGGCTGGTGTAAGAGGTTATAGGACCAATTTATTCAGTCAGATTCGATTGTATGGATTCTTGATGCTTTCTATCACAAAGCCTAGACTATCATTACTTAGTAGTTGGAAGAGGGAGCTTGCTGACGTATCAGTGTTGTTATGAGGGGACGGGATAGCTCAGTGGTCAGAGCACTCGCTTTCTCCCCAGCTAAAGTTAAGCAGCGTCGAGCGTGGTTACCACTTGGATGGGTGACCGTTTGCGCGCCTTGGCTTCAGTACAGTCCCCCCAGTTCACCCAGCTGTAAAATGGGTACCTGCCCTCTTTAGGGTCAGGGAAGGTAAAGCAGCGAGGGCGAGGAGATGGGCGCCGCCCTCAACATGCTGGCCACCTGGAGAAGCTGAGGTCTCTGACGCCTCGCTCCCTTACAACCATTTAGGTCATGGGACACCTTTACCTTGTTATCAGTGTTATCAGCGCTTTGAGGTTTTTTCAAGGCAAAAGTGCTATACCAGTTTCTGCTAAGATTATGACATTATTACGTTGATCAAGTGATTTCCCCAATAAAGTTATTGGCTATAAGGGATACCATACAACTGGCCACCCTGTCATTATACTTATTGATTCATAATTTGTCCCTGCCTTCAACAGCTGAAATCCCCACCACCCTGCCATAGTGTATGACCTGTTTGTGTGTGTGTGTGTGTGTGTGTGTGTGTGTGTGTGTGTGTTTGTGTGTGTGTGTGTGTGTGTGTGTGTGTGTGTGTGTGTGTGTGTGTGTGTGTGTACATTTGAATTTGTGAACTCTGTTAATTGGTCTTGGTTGTATGTGTATGGGTGTGTTGTATGCAAGCGCTTTGATTTGTTTTTGCAAGATATATAATAATAATATTAATAATAATAATAATAATAATAATAATAATAATACATGGAATTTATACAGCGCTAAATCTTGCAAAAAACAAATCAAAGCGCTCTTATTCATCCTATTCTTTCACATGCAGCCAGTTACGATTAATAGATTTTTACAAATTTAAATATAAACACACACACGCGCACAATTAACAGTTTTTTTTACAAATAAAAATATGAACACGCGCGCGCGCGCGCGCCCACGCACACACACACACACACACACACAAAAGTTATACACTCGGGCAGGCTAATGGGGGAGGGGGGGGAGTTGGTTATTGAGGGCAGGGACAGAAATTAGATGAAACAAGAGGAGAGAATCTTAGGTTTGAAATAAATGCGTCTTTAGGCTGCATTTAAAAGCATCATAAGTAGGCTTTTGACGAAGGGAGAGAGGGAGGTCGTTCCAAATCACTGGACCAGAAACAGAGAAAGAGCGACGGCCAACAGTGGACTGGTTGAATCTAGGTATTCTTAAGCACAAGGTATCTGCAGCAGAGCGGAGGGAACGAGAGGGAGTGTACAAGTGAAGACATTCACAGAGGTAGGAAGGTGCCGTTTTGTGGAGACTTTTGTAACAGAGGGTACAGATCTTATAGTTTACCCTCTGTGGCACAGGCAGCCAGTGGAGAGGTCATTATTATTATTATTATTTATTATTATTATTATTATTATTATTATTATTATTATCATTTTCATTTTCATTTTATCATCATCATCATCATCATCGTTATTATTATCATTGTTGTTTTTATTATTATTATTATAGTTTTTTATTATTATCATCATTATTATCATTATCATCATCATTATTGTTACTATCATCATTATCATTATCTATATTAT
>JAQIHA010000783.1:10000-13143 GCA_028751875.1 Rapana venosa
GGAAAATCCGCTTGAACGAGTGTCCCAGTGGGGGTTTGACCTGGGCTCGAACTCATGTCGTCAGATCGCATCAGGCAAATGTGTATCCACCAGGCCATACCATCCCTCATCTTCCACCCCTGTGTGTGTCAAAGTCTAAAGTCAAAGTCAAACTTTTATTTTCCGATGGTACAATGAATAAGCAGTGCATTTGCTTTTTTCATCAAGCCATCTATCTAAATTGTGTGTGTTGTGTGTGTGGTTTTGGGGTGTGTGTGTGTGTGTGTGTGTGTGTGTGTGTGTGTGTGTGTGTGCTGTGTTGTGCTGTGTTGTGTTGTGTTGTGTGTGTGTGCGAGTGTGAGTGAGTGAGAGAGAGAGAGAGAGAAATCATAAATTATTTCTTGACTTATTTGACGCAACGAAATCAACGTTCATAATTCAATACAGGGTTTTATTCACTGGTCTCTGTATTTGTGTGTGTGTGTGTGTGTGTGTGTGTGTGTGTGTGGTGTGTGTGTGTGTGTGTGTGTGTGTGTAAGGGAGAGAGAGAGTGTTTGTGTGTGTGTATGTGTGTGTGTGTGCCTGTGTGACATCAGAAATAGAAATCATTATTGCCGCAAAAGTCACATGGACTTATTTGACGCAACGAAATCAACTTTTCATAATTCAATACAACGTATTATTCAATGGTCAGCGTGTCTGTAATGTGTGTGTGTGTGCGTGCGTGTTTGTGTGTGTGTGTGTGTGTGTGTGAGTGTCCCATAACGGGTTAGCGCTGATCTATTCAGGGCTACGAACCTGACTGTGTTTTTCTTTCTGAGTGCAATCGTTATCAATTAGGATAGAGCACTGGCCCACAGTATTGTTTTGTATGGCATTGTGTTGTATTGTATTGTGTTGTGTTATAGTGTGTTGTACTGCATTGTATTGTATTGCATTGTTTGTATTGTATTGCATTGTGTTATATTGTATTGTGTTGTATTGTACTGTATTGTATTATTTTGTATTGTAATGTGTTGTATTGTTTTGTATTGGATTGCATTGTTTTATATTGTATTGCGATGCATTCCATTGTATTGTATTGCATTGTACTGTATTGTATTGGACTGTATCCTGTATCGTATTGCGTTCTATTGCATACCAGATTCAGTCACTGAAGATTTCTCTGCCAAGATATATATCTATATATATATATATATATATATATATATATATATATATATTATGAAGTTGTAACTGGTTACCTGCACTTGTTTTTCCTCACTCTTTTGTCTCAGTTATATGATTGGTCAAGTAGGGAAATAGCATCTCTTCTGAGATCCAAGTAAAGGCCATTTATCTTCAGCTTCTTCTGCCTGTGTCAACACTCAAAAGTGTCTGACAATGTTTGGGTTAACATTGCTATCCAGCTAAAACAGACCCATTGGCTGTATACAGACTTTATGATCTCCCTGCATCCTTTTCATAGGAAAAATTATCCCTAAAGAACATAATGCACAAAGATTCGTTAGCCACTTATTTTCATGTACAAATTTTTACCACTATTATTTTCATATATTTTCCTTCTCTTTCTATTTTTCACCTTTTGCTGGCACCAGTGGTAGACCACAAGAATATCTATTTATTTGTTAGGTCAGCAATATACACTTCTGAATTATGGAGGGTGTCTTGCTGTTAGGTACCACAGACGATAAGTGAGGGAGGATTCAAACACTGCTGGGACCTCTGAAGAATCGAAACTCGCGTCAGGTCAGGCTAAAGGCATGGTCCTTACTTAATTATCCCCCAAATGCTGCCTTCAAAGTTTTATGTTGTAGTGATATTGTTAATTTCGGATCTTAGACAAAAAATCACTTTAATGATGGGAATGAAATTGTAACTTGTTACCTGCACTTGTTTTTCCTCACTTTCTTGTCAATTATTTACATATATACACTATATATATATATATATATATATAAATATCCTCTGTGGTCCGTAGACAAATAGCATCTCCACCTTCTGAAAAATTTTGTGCTATTCCTCTCTTTGATTCTGCCTTATTCCGTTTCTTCTCACCTTCTCGTCTCATTTTCTGCCTTCTTGGTCCATTCTCCGGCCTTTTCTTTCTCCAGAAAGACTTATACAATAACCATTTTATGGATCATAGTTTCAGTTGATTTTTTTCGTTCGTTTCAGCAGTTAAAGATGCGATAAAATTACAAACTTCAGCCTAGGGAGTGCTGAATAAGGAATCTTTGCTTTCTGGCAGTTCTTGTGGGGGGTGGACGGGATAGCCTAGTGGTTAGAACGATGCATTCGCAATCTGACGGCCCGTGTTCCATTCCCATTCAAGGGGATATTTTCCCCTGGAGTTAACATCAGTGCAGACTCCACTCTCCCCAAAAGTCCTTCGGATGAGATTATAAACCGAGGCCCCGTGTGCGAACGCACGCAGAACATCTCGCGCACACGTTAAATCCTGTTCCACTTTTCGTAAGAGTAGGCCATTGTGTGTCGGTGGGAACAGATGACAAACATTTACAAAACCGCATTCACACGGGGGCTGGATGTAAAAAACACATAAGTGTTTATTCCAATATCCTCGATATTAAAGAATAAATAAATATGTTGGTGGAGGTAGTTAAAATATTGAGCAGTCCTCTCTCTCTCACTACCTGTCTGTCTGTCTGTCTGTCTGTGTCTCTCCGTCTCTCTGTCTCTGTCTCTATTTTGTGTGTATTTTGTTGATAGTCCCTAATCTTGCAAACTTGCGCACACGTTTAATCCTGCATCGCTTTTCGTAAGAGTAGGCCATTGTGTGCCGATGGGGACAGATAACAGAATTTACAAAACTGCATAAAAACGGGGACTGGATGTAAAAAAAAACTACATGAGTAGTTATTCCATTATCCTCGATATAAAAGAATAAAATAAAATAAAAAATAATCAGGGCAAGGGTCGGGGAAAAAATCTATATGATTACTTACTCCGTTACCCTTGAAAAATAAAGATCATAGAGATAGGAAAAAAGCCGAGTCAAGCTCAACCACATACTGTTTATCCAAAACCAGGCAACTTTGGTCCGATTCGGCTTCGCCTCATCGAACCAAAACTTGCATAGTTTTATATAAAAACTGCAATTTACCTTGACTGGCTTTTTTCCCCATCTCTCTACTAAAACT
>JAQIHA010000784.1:0-13155 GCA_028751875.1 Rapana venosa
TTCGTTCGCCCCTTTTTAATCTGTCCTAATTTCCATTTTACCCTTTCCGCCTCAGTCCAGTCTAGAGTCTAGATCTGTGGTCTAGAGGTAAAGCCCCTGCCTAGAAAGCGAAAAGTCCGGGTTCGAAGTGTGTGGTTGTTCAATTCCCCGTTTGTGCCCCAAACGTTTCCGTTATCCGCTAATCTTTTGGATGAGACAATAAACCGAGGTCCCATGTGTTACACATAATTGTTTAGCGCACGTAAAAGAACCCACCGCAATAAGAGAGTTATTCTTGGCAAAAGTTTTAGAAAAAAAGTCACTCTGATAGAGAAACAAATACAATTGCAGACAGGAAAAGAAAAAGGATGGGTGGCGCTGCTCTTGTGGCGACGCGCTCTCCCCGGGGAGAGTAGCACTAATTTCACACAGAGAAATCTGCCAGTGGTATAAAATGAAAAATTACATAATCCCACAACAAATTTGCAGCACTGTTTTTACCCTACGTATCTATATGTCCTTATCGGTACCCTGTTTTATGAACGCGGCTTAAAACGTGAACAATATGATTGTATGGAGTTGTGTTGAGCAGAAACAGAAGGAATAATCCATTCTGGAAGCAGAAGGTCTTACAGGCTGGGAGAAGAGAGGAACAGACAGGGACAGACTTTTTTTTCTTCCTGTGACCATGTGCTCTTTTGGAGGACAGCAGCCTGAATTTCTCTCTAAAAATGTCACGTGTAACAGATGATCAGCTCCAATGGAATCCATGGCACAGAAAAGTGGTTTGTTCTTTCTGTCTCTCTCTGTCTGTCTCTGTCTGTCTCCCTGTCTGTCTCTCTCTCTCTCTCTCTCTCTCTCTCTCTACTCTCTCTTTGTCTCTGTCTGCCTGTCTGTCTCTCTCTGTCTGTCTCTCTCTGTCCCTCTCTCTCTGTCCCTCTCTCTTCTCTCTCTGTCTCTCTCTGTATCTGTTTGTCTCTGTCTGTCTGTATCTCCGTCTCTCTCTCTCGGATGCCTGCAAAAGAACCAGCAATAGACAAATAAAACAAGTATCAAAGGTCATTGCTGAGAAACAAAAGGTATCAGAAAAGTTCACAACAATTTCAATTCAAGGCAACCAAATAAAACTAAACAAAACGTAGAATAAACAGATAACAATGTATCAAAAAACCCTTTCTATCTTAAAGAAAGAAGCGAACAACAACAAAAAAACCCAACGACAATAACACCACCAAAACAAAAATAACATAAATGTAAAATACCCCACCCCAAGAAAAAAACAACAACCAACCTTTCAAGAACACAAGAGGAGAGAAGCCAAAAACATGACACCAAACTTTCCATTTTCCTCCTCAGTTTGCCATGTTTTTCTCTAATGAACACCGAAACGAAAGGGATGGATTTGGTTTTTAAGCCTACCTGAGACATCTGCACACAATTCCGAGTCAGAGGTTCTTATACTGTTTACCTGCTCGCCAGCATGCAGACGAACGACTCGAGGAAATTAATGGAAAATGTGTCCACCGGGTTAAAAGAAAGCTGCAAGCTGTTTACAGTCTGCTTCTGCTCCTTGTTCTTCAAGTTCTTCTAGCTCTTGTTCTTGTTTTTCATGTTCTTCTAGCTCTTGTTCTTGATTTTCATGTTCTTCTAGCTCTTGTTCTTGATTTTCATGTTCTTCTAGCTCTTGTTCTTGTTTTTCATGTTCTTCTAGCTCTTGTTCTTGATTTTCAAGTTCTTCTAGCTCTTGTTCTTGATTTTCAAGTTCTTCTAGCTCTTGTTCTTGATTTTCAAGTTCTTCTAGCTCTTGTTCTTGTTTTTCATGTTCTTCTAGCTCTTGTTCTTGTTTTTCATGTTCTTCTAGCTCTTGTTCTTGATTTTCAAGTTCTTCTAGCTCTTGTTCTTGTTTTTCATGTTCTTCTAGCTCTTGTTCTTGATTTTCAAGTTCTTCTAGCTCTTGTTCTTGATTTTCAAGTTCTTTTAGCTCTTGTTCTTGTTTTTCATGTTCTTCTAGCTCTTGTTCTTGTTTTTCAAGTTCTTCTAGCTCTTGTTCTTGTTTTTCATGTTCTTCTAGTTCTTGCTCTTCATGTTCTTCTAGTTCTTGTTGTTGTTCTTCTTGTTCTTGTCCTTCAAGTTTTTCTAGTTCTAGTTATTCTTGTTCTTGTTCTTCTTGTTCTTTTTGTTCTTGTTCTTCTTAGTTCTTGTTGTTCTTCTTCTTGTTCTTGTTCTTCTTGTTCTTCTTTGTCTTGTTCTTCTAGTTCTTGTTCTTCTAGTGTTTGTTCTTCTAGTTCTTGCTCTTCTTGTTCTTGTCTTAAAGTTCCTCTAGTTTTTGTTCTTCGTGTTCTTCTTGCTCTGCTAGTTCTTGTTGTCATGTTTTCGTTCTTGTTCTGCTAGTTCTTGTTCTTCTAGCTCTTGTTCTTCATGTTCTTCATGATTTTGTTCTTGTTATTCTTGGTCTTCTAGTTCTTGTTGTTGTTCTTGTTATTCTTGTTGTTGTTTTTCTTCTTCTTTCTTCTTCTTCTTCTTTTTCTTCTTCTTTCTTCTTCTTCTTCTTTTCTTCTTCTTCTTCGCCGGAGACTGAACTTTCTCTGTGACTATTTCTCTCCCTGTTCCCAGTCGCTGCGGAGCTGTCGGGGACTCCTTGCTTAACACGATGAATCCCCCACACTGTGCACTGTGTCGTGCGATCACAGCCCGCAATCTCTGTGGGCCATAAATACAAAACGGGATGAGGTGTTTGCCTGAAGGGCTGTTTTCAAGTATCTCGTTACACAGGCAGCAATACACCGACTTCAAAATTTTTCCCCAATTAATCTTTTTTCTCTTTAATGGTCCCTTGCATTGCAGTTATATTCTCTCATAAAACGTTGTACAATCCCCATCAATACAACATGTTCAATTCATGTGCAGCATGTAGCATGTTGACATTGGGATTTTTGTACACATCTCAAAGTATCTTGTTCTCGCAGAACATCTTGCGCACAACGTTAAATCCTGTTCCGCTTTTCGTAAGAGTAGGCGATTGTGTGCCGGGGAACAGATGACATAATTCACAAATCCGCATACACAAGGGGACTAGATGTAAAAAAGACATAAGTGCTTATTCCATTTATCCTCGATATAAAAGAATAATATAAAAATCAATTATGTTGCAGGGAATTTTTAAGTACAAAAAAGGATGTAGAAATAAGTTATCTTCATTTTCTTCAATAGTACTTAGAACAAGAGCAACGGAATCCCCAGTTAATCTGGTCTCGTTGTGCCCAACTCTTTCCAGTCTGTTTTACCCCAAATTTTATTTCCTTGAGTGCATCATACTTGAACTCTCTTTACTATTTACAACTGTTTATTTACCTTACCCCTTTTTCCCTCCCTCGTCCCTCCTTTTCTTTTACTTTGTTTGCTCCTGGATTTCAGTTTAGCTTTCACAATTCTGCCCTTTATTAATTGATCTCTTCTGACAATGTCTCCTCAAATTCTTATTTTTTACATTTGGAGTGAGAAGCCTTACGCAGTTTTCTGAGAAGAAGAACTAAGTGTAGATGTAGTAGGTTTCTTTAAAGCTGCTGCCTGCTCTTACCTGTACCCTGTTTCAGTAAATTCAGTGGAAATGTGCACATCGCTTGTGTCTGGCTGAGACAGAAGAAATTATCCTTTTTTGGAAGTACGAAGCCCGGGCAGTCTGGGAGAAAAGAGGATAATACTGGAAAGATTTGCTTTGAGCTAACAGGGTTTCCCCCCTGAGAGAGCAGTATACATTTTACTGTTCAATGTCTGCTGTGAGAGACAAAGGGTCAACTTTCAATCACATGCTTTGTGCAGTTAAGGTTTTTCTACAGACGCACTCGCTCTCTCTCTCATTCTCTCTCTCCTCTCTCTCTCTCTCTCTTCTCTCCTCCTCTCTCTCTCTCTCTCTCTCTCCCTCCTCTCTCTCTCAACTGTTTTTCTTTGTTTTTTGGGTTGAGATATTTTTTGGGTTGGTTTTTGGTGTGTCTGTGTGTTTTGTTGTTGTTGTTGTTGTTGTTTGTTGTTGTTATTTTTTGTTGTTGTTGTTGTTTGCTCAGAAGGCTGGTTGTAAAAGAACATGCTTGCTTATGCAATAACCCCCCTTTCAATAAAATTCATTCAATTCAATTCTCTCTCCCCTTCTCTCTCCCTTCCTCTCTCTCTTTCTCTCTCTCTCTCTCTCCCCTTTTCCCTCCCACCCCTTCCCCCCCCTCTCTCTCTCTCTCTCTCTCTCAGGACGGGGCGTGTTTGTGCAGCTGTGCAAATGACGGTGTTTGTTTTGCTGTTTTTGGTGTCCCCTATCCTTTCAAGATTGGTGCATGTGTATCATGAATGTGAAACGAATGCAATGCTGTTGACAGATTAGCTCAAAAAACCAGGTATGGACTCCTAATTAATAAAATATATTTATAGGAGACTTTTGAAGAAATCTGTGGCAGTGATACTTGTTCACTGGACCTGCATCGTGTAGCTTTGAAAACGTTCATTTTGCACGTGCCTTGGTGTGTCGATGTGACCAGTGTGCTGAAATATTGACAGCCTGCGTACACATTGTACAGTGTGTGGTGAGCATGACTTAACTCCCCTGACTCCCAATCGTGTTTGTGTTGTGTTGACGTTGCTAGGCAGTAAACACTGGGTACATTGTGTGTCATGGCTGGCTGTTAGCTCCCTTGCCTGTCCCACGTCCGAGCTGACTGGCCATGAATTATGACTTTATACCGCAACCTGTCAAAAGAAAGGTGTTTACTTAGACAAGTGTGATGTGTGATACCTCAAATATAAAACATTACAAACTGCAGCCTACCTTGGACTGTCTCCAAAAAAAGTTTTCATGTGATGAAAAGGAACTGATATCATGGAGAAAGTCTATTTTATCGTTACGCTGCTGTTGACAATGATTGTACTGTAATAAAAAAAACCCTGACTATGACAGTAAAGATAATCCTCTGTCTCTCCCACTGTGGATAAAGGGAAACCGACACCTACCCACCTGTCTAAGTCGGTGCTTCGGTGTTTCACAATGACGTAAAATGTGTGACTCTATCTCTGTACTTCACTCGTCCAAGGAACGGAACTCTACTGTGTCAGGGAGTGGCCTGTACAAATTGGGCCAAATATGAAGTGAAGAACTGAAAGTTTACGTGATGGAGTGTTGTGTAAATGATAAATCCCACACACTACAACCACACTACTCACACTTCCTCTAACCTTTCTGACTGATGAGGGTTAGCAGTTACCACTGTCGCACCCTTAAATGATCTCACAGCAGTTACTTCTCCTCCTCCAAACCTTCTACTACAGCAGAGGAGTCTCTACATGATAATGTCCTCTGGACTACATGTTTAGACACTTCTCTTGTGTCCCCTTTCCCCAAACAGAACAGAAGTAAGCCAACTTACCCCCACTGATAACCATGAAGTTGGTCATGAAAACAACAAACATGGTGAACCAACCCTCAGCCCTAGCATCACTTTCTTCTCCCTGTGCCAATACCCCAAACACAGGGCACAGAGTGTGAAGCACACACCTAAACAGGTGAAGCGCTCCAGACGTTTACGACGAGAACGTTGTGCCCGTCACAACATGTAAACAAAACACTGCCCTGAAAAACTGCAGACTATTGAAGAATCACTTGACTTCATTTTTTTAACAGATTAACAAAACCAAGATGTTGAGTTTTTCCTCTAGTCTAGAAGACTGCAAATGCTCCATCAAAAAGGAACTAAAACATCATATTGACCTCAAGATTAAATCAGTTTTTTCCCGCCTTTGACAATGTACAGTGTAGCATGGCTAAATGTGATGCAACAATCGGCAGTCTCATTAAGGAAAATCACTCCCTAAAAACATCTCAAAGGGACAGTGCACTCCGAATTAAGGCAGTTAAAAAAAAAAAGCACACCCAAATAAAAGTGTATACACACAGTGTGACCTGCCAGCCGCTGACAAAATCGTGTGTGGTACAGCTACAGAGGAACAGGCATCTGATGATCCTTTGCCACCTCTGTCAGTTGTTCCAGGAGCAATACAGGACAACTCGCTTGATCAGTCTGGACATGAAAGCAACACTGGGGAGGAGTCTGGCACTCATGTTGATGTAGCCAGTATACCTGTAGAAAACAGATTTGGGGTACTTGCAACTCTTGACCAAGATCAGGAACATAGCAGTCAAACTCCTAGATTTTCAAACACAGAGTCTATTGTTCCAAAAGCCAGGAAAGTAACTAGTCTTGACAGTAAACCACTGCCCACAGAAAAGGTAGATAACCCAGAACAGGTGTTGAGGAATGTAACAATTCCTGCAGAAACTTCCTCCATCATCATTGGTGTTTCCATCATTAAATATTTAATCCAAGACGATTGGAAACAAAAGCTAATTCTCTATTTAAAGTCGCATTAGAGGCTTAACTGTCCCCAGTCTATTCAGTGGCTCACTGATACAGCGCAAACAAGCCCAAGTCAGCACAGTCATTGTGCATGTGGGGGGAACGACTGCTCTAGCGGACCCATCCCAACCCGGGACTTGGAAAAAAGCAATCTCTTTACGTAAGGATGCTTTCCTACAGCCTGTATCACTTTTAGCTCTGTGCTTCCAGCTCGCGGAAGGGCACCAACTTAATAACTTATTGCTCCATAAAATAGAAATTTTCATGAAGCCTGTACTAGCATGCACATTGATTGCTAGATCATTATAGAAACCTTTATCCCCCAAATGGTGCCCCACGTCAGGCCTGTACAATGATGTAATTCACCCAGTGTAAAAGGTACAATTCGTCTTGCAGTCAGTTTTAAACAGATACTTCCCCAGCCACATGCACGAACGTTTGCGCCCAGCAACAATGAGAACTCTCTTGGAGAGCAGGCGGTGCGCCCCGTAATCGTCGTGTTGTTTCCACCCAAGAGACGTAAAACGTACAGCTCAGCTTTGGGCTTGGGGGGGGAACCCAGATTGACGGGTGCCTCCAGAAATCTAAATGTTCCACCCATGTAAACTGTACAAGATTCCCCTCTTTGCCCTCCCGGAACAGCCGTTCTCGGGTTGGGGATAGGATGGACCACTGTATTCAGGATCCATCTCCTGTGTCCAGCCCCCAGGGAATGGTTTGGAGGAAGGTACGGGGGACGTGTCTGAAAGGTGCTGTAAGCTGCAGACCACAGATTGACGGGGACATGCACCTTCTTTTATGCTCAATCAGCTGCCCCCCTCAACTACCCCCTATTACAGCCTATCCAAATTACATGACCCCTAACACTTCCTACCCGAGATTTCGCTCCCTTTAAACCCTTATCCCCTTTTACGGTTTTCCTGGTAGAGACTTTGCCCTTAAACAGGCAAATCTTCCATACCAAACCCGTAGCCCCGGGTTTTTACCCTCATGGTAGTGCTGACACTCGCAGCTGGCTCTCACCCAATCCTGCTGGCCAATATGCTCAACATCTTATGAATGTAGCATCCCAAATGATGGCATAGTAAGATTGTGAATTGCATGTGAATATAAACGTATCCTGTGTGTTTGTATGTACAAAATGAACATGAAGTAATATTTTGTATTTTGATGATAAAGTTGAAACTATTACTTTGCGCATGCTGATAAGTTAAAACTTGGAAATTTCTGACTTAACAGACTCCTGTAATGTTGTTTTTCTGTTTTTGGTATTTTGCGGTTTTCCTATGATATGTCAGAGTTGCTACTGTCATGAAGTGAATGATTTGGGCCACGCTGGTGCTCGGACAGGGGACTTAATTCTGTTTGAAAATCATAAGGTCAGGCAAGAGTATTCTCCCTTGAGAGACTTGATAGCCTGGACATTGAACATTATTTTTGGACTGACCTAGGTCTGTGGCTTGATTTGCAATTCACTTCAAGATTTTTGCTTCTTCGCTTTCTTGCTTATTTAACTTTGCATTGTAATGGTATTTTCATTCTCAATTTGACTTTCTGCTCTTTGTTTTTGTGCTTGTTGGGGTGTAGGCCTCAGTGTTGTGCAGATATATTTTGCATTAATAATTAGTCTCCATTTACAACTTCGTATCGTTGGTTTGTTAAGATTGTGCAAGTTCAGAATAAGATTGTTATATGAATGAATATTTCATTGTTTTGACTAATTCTATACATTATGACAATCGTCCAATTCCGATGGTTGGCTAACTAGATATGGATTCAAATAGGCTTTTTAAATGTTTGTCATCTGCTAAATAAAGTTTCAGATTTGCCCTCCATTTTGTCAAATGTAAATAGTTCCTTTCAATTTTTGGCTCTCCGAACAAGGTTGTCACATAATGTGGCAGATGATATAAATTTCAGTTCCGAGCTATAATTCATCAGACGAGATGCCAAAAACAAATTAGAAACAGGATTTAAAAACTTAAAATACTCATCATTAAAATATAAGCAGATAACATTATTTTATAACTATGGCATTGAATGTATATGGCTAGAAGTACGCCTGAAAGGAGCCAAACCAATACAGTAGATTTTGTATCGAAACCCCAAAGAACGCATTTGCTGTTTGTAATTTGAACAAATGATGGATGATGTTTGTAACTACTCAACTGAAATAATTTTACTTGTGATTTCAATATTGATTTTCTTAAGCCTAATGATAAATGGAAAAAAATCTTTTAGGTGTATAACCTGTCGCAACTAGTAAACACTCCCACAAGGAAAACTCCACGTTCTGAAACACTGATTGACCATATATACACAACCACTCCATCTAACATTGTTGAACTCTGTACCTGTCTATGGCCCAAGCGATCACTATCCTGTATGTTTTACATGGTCAAAAAAAGGGGGGAAAATACCCAGATGCAAACACAAATACATTTCTTTTCCCCAGCTATAGAACTTTAATGCAGAACATTTTTTGTCCGACTTATGTAAAGCTAACTTCTCTTACGTTATCAGTTTTACTGACCCAGACAAAGCACTTGAAATTTGGGGTAGTATTTTTTCATCAATCTTTGATAGTCATGCTCCTCTTAGAATCAAACGTGTAAAAGCTAGAGATAAACCACCCTGGTTAACTAATGAAATCACTGAAGCCATAGCCATCCGAGATCATTTACTAAAATCAAAAGGAAGAGATGAAAAAATTTAAGGAGCAGCGAAATAAAGTGACATTCATGAAACGAATTGCAAAAAAGAAAAAATTTTAGTGAGTTAATATCATCTAAGAAGGACACAAAGTCTCTCTGGAAAGCAATTAATCAGTTAGCCGGTAAATCATCTTCATCATGTTCTCATCAGGTATGGGCTATCTGCAGAAAAGATCAATAAACACTTTTGTTCTATTGCAGAAAAAAATTGTAAACATTGACCGCTCAGAATTCAATGACTTACAAACTTTTACAGGAATTTTGTAACTCAGAGTCAATAAAGTCTAAACTGTCCTTCAAATATTGGTGTGCATGAAGTGCATAAGGAATTGTGTTCAAATTTAAAACAAACAAGCTCCCCTGGTTTAGATATTTAGACAGCAACATTTTGAAATTTCTGCGCAAGTAATCTCTGAACATCTTACCTATATCTATAATCTCTGTATTGAAAAAGTTTCTATCCTCAAATGTTTAAAGATGCCAAAGTTATACCTGTTCTTAAATCTGGGGGATCCAAAGACCCTTCCAACTATCGACCTATTTCGATTCTACTATCTTATCTAAACCTTTAGAAAAGCACTTAAAGCAACATCTTCTGTCACACTTTACTAAACATAACTTAATTTCATCCTAATCAAAGTGGGTTTAGAGAAAATCATTCATGTCATACTGCACTCAGCAACATCATAGAGCAATGGCATTTTAAAAATTAATAATAATAAACTTAACTGGACAATTTTTGTAGACTTTGCCAAGGCATTTGACTGTATTGATCACAGCCTCCTAGTAAAGAAACTGGCTATGTATGGTTTTTTGCGCAGACTCACTAAAACTAATACCTCTTTTCTTGATAAAAAAGACAAGCTGTTTATCAAGATTCATTTATGTCGTCCCTTTTGCCAGTGAAGTATGTATTCCCTCAAAGGGTTTTGTGCTAGGGCCATCCCTTTTTCAATATATATCAATGATCTTCCTCTCCATGTTTTCTCTACTTGTGAACTCTTGCCGACGACACTACCATACATACAGCGGATCATGATGTAAACTCTGTAGGTAAAATTTTTCAAAAGGACTTAACAATCTAGCAGCATGGACAGAGTGCAATCACATGGGTCACCATCCACTGAAATCAAAATTATGGTTGTTGCAACAAGACAAAAGCGCCAAAACTTTAAAAACCAAACTAATGGAAAAAAGATTTAAAGATAAAAGAATTAGAAGAAGTCAGCTCATATAAACTACATGGTCTACATAATTTATAATAAATTGTCATGGTCTGATCATGTTTTTAGTATTTTAAAAAATTATCTAAGAAGCTATTCCAACTTAATCGAATAAAACATTCCTTTATCACATACTCGAAAACTATTCTTCTACGCTTATATAAAACCTGATCTTTGATTATGCATCTACATGCTGATTTGGCAAGTAAAAACTTTTACGACAACTTGAGAGGTATATAAACGTTCTCTCAATTAATTCTGCTTAGAACTACTTCCTTTGAAACTAATAGCTACAAAGAGTTGAACATTCTTCCTTTTAGTTTACATTGTCTCTTTAATAAAGGTGTATTTATGTAATAAGATTATGAATAAACTAAACCCCTCATTATCTTTGTCAGCGTTCCCTGTTAAAACTGTTCGTAACAAAAGCAGTGTTGTTATTTCTCATCCAAGAACCGATCTGTTTATGTCATCCCTTGTTTATTTGGTAGCAAGTTATGGAAAGAAATCCCCGTCAGTATAAAAGAGAAAAGCAGCCTATCATCTTTCAAAAAAGCGTACCACACACACTTGTTTAATTTTCTGTAATATACATTGGGTGAGCGTGCTTGTTGAACTCTGTTGGTGAGTGTGTATGCGTGCAAGCGCGCGCAATTGTGTGTGTGTGTGTGTGTTTTGTGTGTGGTGTGTGTGTGTGTGTGTGTGTGCGTGCGTGTGCGGTGTGTTTTTGATGCTCTGTGGGGGGTGGTGGGGTGGTGTTTTTTTTTTTGGGGTTTTTTTTGTGGTGGTTGTTGTTGTTTTAATCATGTTCATTGTTTGGTTTTGACGGTAATGTGTGTGGCTATGGTATTTGATGATTACGACTTAAGGCTGATATGATATGTGAGGAAATGTACATGTGTATGGATTTGTATCCTGGACGATTTGTGTGATTTGTGCAAGCTTTGCACGTGGGAGTTGCGTTTCCGTGCATACGTACGCGTAAATGTGTGTATGTGTGTGTGTGTGTGTGTGTGTGTTTTGTGCGTGCGTGCGCGCGTGCGTGCGTGTGTGTGAGTGTGTGTGTGTTGAATTTTGGGGGAGGGTTATCTGTTTAAGGGGAAGCGGGTGTCAAGGATGGGAGTTTGTCAGTGTTTAATTGGTTTTGTTTATTTATTCGATTGGTTTTACTTCTGTGGTCTTTCATTGATTTCATGACTTCAGTCAATAATTGAATGGCAATTTGAATGATTCATTCTTTGCTTTTTGACATTATCTTGTTTGTTGATCAGTTGGTTTATTCATGTTTGTTTCACTTTTTCCCCCATGAGGGCCTGGTGTAAAGAAGCCTCTGGCTTATCCAATTACCCTCATTAAAATATTCGAGTTCGAAATATTCGAGTTCGAGTTCGAGTTCGAGTTCTCTCTGTGATAGTCCCTAATCAGGGCAAGGGCAATATGAAAAAGTATGTGAATACTTACATACAACGCATACAAAACTCTGCATACGAACGCATACAAAACTCTGCAGCTCGACTGGTCCTAAGAAAGAAAAAATCCGAACACATCACTCCTCTTCTGCGATCTCTTCACTGGCTGCCAGTCTCACAAAGACTGGAGTAGAAAATCAATACCCTCTGTTTCAAATGTCTCCACAAATCTGCACCATCTTATCTTTGTAACTGTCTTCACCTGTACACTCCATCCCGTTCCCTTCGTTCAGCCGCAGATACTTTGTGCTTTCGAACACCCAGATTCAAACATACCACTGTTGGGTGTCGATCTTTTTTTGTTTCTGGTCCGTCCACGTGGAATGACTCCCCCTTTCACTTTGCCAAAAACCTTCACTTGATACCTTCAAATCCAGCCTCAAAAAAAACTTATTTCCAAACCCGACACTTTTCCCTCATATCCGTCTCTACTTTTTCAACAGCATCCTTCATCTCCTAAAGTGTGTTCGCGGTGTGTGTGTGTGTGTGTGTGTGTGTGTGGTGTGTGTGTGTGTGTGTGTGTGTGTGTGTGTGTGTGGGGGTGTGTTTTGTGTGTACATACACGTGCATAAATTTGGGAAAAATGTTCTTTATTATATTTGAGGAAAGTTGCATGCGCGTAAATGATATGAGTGCAAGCGCTTCGATTTGTTTGTTTTACAAGAGTCGGCGCTATATAAATTCCATATATTATTATTATTATTATTAATACTTGTCTGTAACTCTTGAAAAATAAAGATTATTTATTCATTCATTCATTCGTTCACTCACTCTCTCTGTCTCTCTGTATCTCTGTCTGTCTGTCTTTCTGTTTAAGGGCAACAATACATCCCCAAAACAACAACAGTTGTTTGGAAAACAGATCAAAACAAAAGACGAAAAAATTATGTCAGAAAGAAAACTTTACCTCATTTACAACTTAGATAAAAATGTCAAAGAAACTAGAGAATTAAAGTAAACAAAGTAAAAGTAAAATACAATTTAAAAAAAACTACATAAACATCCCCACACCTCCTCTTCTTTCAAAAAGAAAAAGCGAACAAGTTTCAACAACACGTCTAAGCCAAGCATAGGTATTTTAAAAAAAAACAAACCACCAAAAAAAACCCAAACAAAAACGCAGCTAAGCTCAGAAAGATGCCTAAAAAGTTGTCGTGTACCTACTCATTTCAGGCGTCTTTCTCTAATGAACACAAACATAAAAGCGATGGGTTTTGTTTTTAGTTGTAAAGGAGACCGGTGAGACCATTGCACTCAGACATTGTGATGGAGTTGGGAAGGAGGTGTGTAAGTCAAGAACATGCACAGGGAAAGGCAGGAAAACCGTGTCCAGTTTATTGAACCTTTTCCACCACTGTCCCAGTTTATCTACACCCCA